>CM048825.1:8243001-8438734 GCA_026586065.1 Dioscorea zingiberensis | reverse complement strand
ATCATAAGAGCCTCAAGTACATATTCACACAGAAGGAACTGAATATGAGACAGCGGCGATGGTTAGAGTTAATCAAGGACTATGATCTCAGTGTCCATTACCACCCAGGCAAGGCAAACGTGGTGGCCGATGCACTGAGCAGGAAGTCTGGATATGGAGTTGCCGCTATGTTAACAACTCAGAAGTCACTATTGGAGGATATGAGAAGGCTCAACTTAGAGGTCGTTTTACCTGTAATGGATGTCTCATTGGCCAGCTTGCATATCCGACCCTCGTTATTGGAGAGAATTAGGGTTGCTCAGGGACAAGATCCTGAACTGGAGAAGATCAAGGAGCACATGGACCAGGAAGAACCGACACGGTTCAAAGTCCATGAAGATGGCACCCTTAGATATGACGAAAGGATTTGTGTACCAAATGTCCCAGAAATAAAACAAGAAATTCTGGAGGAAGCCCACTATTCGGGCTACACTATTCACCCTGGAGGTACCAAGATGTACAGAGGGTTGAAGGACCACTTCTGGTGGAAGGGGATGAAGCGAGATGTTGCGGAGTTCGTGGCTAAATGCATCACCTGTCAGATGGTAAAGGCGGAGCATCAGAAGCCGGCAGGGATGTTACAACCCTTACCCATTCCGGAATGGAAATGGGAGCACATTAACATGGACTTTGTAACGGGGTTGCCACGCACTCAAAGAGGCCATGAATCGATCTGGGTTATAGTGGATCGGCTGACGAAGTCGGCCCACTTTATACCATTAAGGACAGGAGCATCCTTGGAAAAGTTGGCCCAGCTATATATCGATCATCGACATTACATGGAGTACGGTGGCGATCACCTCGAGACACACGGTTCTCTAGATTCGGGAGAGCTTTGCCATCGCTTTGGGCGATTAGCGTCAAAGATGACCTTTCACCCACAGACCGATGGACAGTCTGAAAGGACCATCCAGGTGCTAGAGGACATGTTGAGAGCATGTGCGATAGACTTTACAGGATCTTGGGATGAACGCCTAAGTTTGATAGAATTTGCCTATAACAACAGTTACCAGGCAAGCCTTAAGATGGCACCGTATGAGGCACTCTATGGGAGGAAGTGCCGAACTCCCATTTGTTGGGGAGATGTGGGAGAAAGGAAGCTGGTAGCTGAGGCGACACTTAAGCAACCTGATTTTGTGAGACAAACGGAGGAACATGTCAAGGTGATCAGGGAGCGACTCCAGGCTGCCCAGAGTAGACAAAAGAGCTATGCCGACCAAAAAAGATCTAATCAGGAGTTTCAAGTGGGGGACTTGGTATTCCTAAAAGTATCTCCTATGAAAGGGGTAGTAAGGTTTGGACGACGTGGGAAACTTGCTCCGCGTTATATCGGACCTTTTGAGATTTTGGAGCGCATAGGAGTGGTGGCATATAGATTGGCTCTACCACAGGACCTCGCTCAGGTTCACGATGTCTTCCACATTTCAATGTTGAAGAAGTGTATTCGTGATCCCACCAGAATGATTCCTCAGGTCCCGGTGGAAGTCCAAGAAGATATGTCCTATGAGGAACGCCCAGTAGCTATTTTGGGCCGAGAGGACAAACAGTTAAGGAATAGAACAATTCCTTTTATTAAGGTGAAGTGGAGTAACCACACCGAGCGGGAAGCTACCTGGGAACGTGAGGAGGACATGAGGCAGCGTTACCCAGAGTTGTTTGTATGAAGTATGAACGGCGTAGAAATTTCGGGGACGAAATTTTTGTAAGGGGGGAGGATTGTAAAATCCATAATTTTTTTTGGAAATAAATATTTTATTGAGAAAAATATTTATAATTATTTTTCCACGATTAGGGATAATGTGGGATTAAATGATTTATTTAAAATAAATGGAAAGTAAAATTATTATGGGGTCTGTAGGGACCTAATAGTAATTTTGGAAGACATGAGGACCTTAAAGAAGTTTTCCTCTCTCACAGTCTTGGACTTATGTGTAATTTTAAAAGTTTCAGGGACATCTAGAAAATTTTCCACGAGAAAACCCTATAGAGGGAGGATGAGCGGCTGAGATTATATTATCTCGGGCCACGTTTCATCTCGAGTCGTTATAAGGGCTGATGTAGAGCCACGTGTCGAGCTGGGATACAATCCATCCGATGCGTGGATCGATCTGGCGGAAGAGAGAGAGCTTATATGGGAGTATACTACAAGCGGTGTTCGTAAACCCTCCATCTTGCAATTGTGTTTGATACAAGACGAAGTAATAGATCCAGGCCGTCGGTCCCCTCATCATCTCAACGGTTGATCGTGACTGTTGTTGGATACGAGATTTCGGATTCAAACCATGGCCGTTGATGTGATCAGATGATCACAACCCTCCATCGTCGGACGCTGATCCCGAGGCGTCGCCACTTCGCCGCCGAAAACGCCGCGCGAGCCTCACTTCCGGCCAAGCGAAGCGTGGAAACCGGCCGTTGGCCGGCGGAACGGCTCCAAACTGCTGTCCGTTCGTCTGTCCGTGGGAGAGGCTATAAAATGGGACCCTCTCCTACTGTCTCAGCACACCAACGGGCTGGAGAGACGGGGACTCCGGTGAGCTTGATCGGAGAAGAGCAATCGGCCGTGGGGAGAGCTGTTGACGCCATCGTGGTCGCCAGAAGCACCGGGAGTAAGGTACGAACCTTTTCCCCATTTCTTTTTCTATGATTAGTACCTTCGAGCCATAAGTAGACCTCGCCGGAGAGGATGAGAGTAGTCGTGAGTCGAGAAGGCACTGGGAGGGGGAGAACGACGGTGTTGATAGGCGCAAAAGGACCGTAACTTCGAGACGAAGCTTCCGGTATTCTTGACAGGCAAGGGGAGCTCTCGCGTGAGAAGTTGCCATTCCCGGCGAACTTCTCCGGTGGAGCTTGGACAGAGAAGGGAAGAAGGTGTTGACAGTGGTACCGGGGCTAGGAAACGGGGTTATGGACGGAGAGGAAGCTTGGAGTCGCGAAAGCTTGGCCAATGCGTCTCCGCGTCCAACGTGAGCTCCTACGGCCACTGTCACACCAAGGGAGAAGAAGGTGATGAGATTAAAAAAAAAAAAATTTATTTAATAGTAACATTTTAATTAAAACCCATGACTATAGAGGTGTGACAAAATAATTATTAAAAAGAAACCTAGATAGTGTGACATTAATCAAAACCATGGATCATTAAGCATTTAAAAACTTAGGTGTGTGACATTGAAATAATAAAAGAATTTTTATTATTTGAGTAATGTTAACTTAGGTAAAGTTGGTTATTAATCATTTTGAAACTTAGGGAAGTGACAATTATTTTTTGAATAATTGTTAGTAAAGGTTGTTGATTATTTTAACATTAGTAGTGTGACACATGTTCAATTAATCAATTAAGGGATATAAGTTCTTTGAAAATAGAACTTAGGATCGGTGATGATTGCTAGGTTTGGAAATATAAGGTTCTAATAAAAGATTAAAACCTTAGTGTACTAATTAAATCGGTAATGACTCTATTAATAGTATTAACACTATTAATCAGATAGTTGTATAGTTTCGGTAACTATGTGGAACTATAAATATGAGACATAATAATTAAGTAATTATTATTGAAATAAGATAAATAGAAATTAATTAATTAATTTCTGGAATTTGGATAATTGGTTGAGTGATGGAAATTATTTAGTAAGGAAGCTAAATAAATTCAAAAAGGACTAATAAACCCTAAGCAAGGTGGAACCTAAGACTTTAGGATTAAAAAGTTGCCAAATGACCAAAATGCCCTTCTAGGGTAAAAAGGGGTTAAGATCGATTTAAATAGGCCCAACTCAACTAAATGACCAAATAGGAGTCAGACTCGACAAATAGACTAGAGTTGTCTAGGTTAGACCAAGGTGAATCTACAAGTCAACTAAAGGACAATGGAACGGGAATGAGGGCCGGTAACCAGAGAGAAGGTCCCTAGAACCCGTTAGTGGGCCTAAGCCCAACAAGGACGCTAGGCATGCATGGACACTTAGAGAGATAGAAATTATTGGAACAATGATTCTAATAAAACCATTATATGCCAGATACACTCGGGGAGTTGTTGGCAAGCACAAAAGGACTAGAAAGACTTCTAGTTTCGTCAAACTACAGTAAGTTCACTTGCCTAGTTTCCACCCGGCAACGGGATTTCTTCGACTTGCTATGTATTCTTATTACATGCACTGTTGATGCCATACATGCTGTTCATATCTGTTCTTGAATCCTGTTAAGCATGTATGCTTGTTTACGGGACGTTGGTGTCCCTATTTGCTATGTTCTCTTGCTCGACTCGGAGGAGCTAGGGAAGCTCCAATTTAGGAATGATCGTGGTTAGGACCCCGACCTTCCCGACCTTGCCGTGAGAAGCAAATCTCTAGAGGTCTTACATGGGTGGGCATGGTACACCCCAGTGTTAACACGTAGAAGAGGTAGTTCTACCGACCTTTTGACTGGAGGGTCAAACGACCAACTAGGTCGTATTTATATCCAAAAGCTGGACATACTGGCCGGGAGTAAACCTTGAGTTCTCCTAGAACTCACTACAGAGCCCGAGGGCTTCTGTACCAGGGGTCGTACCTTTGACTTGCTTGTGGTAGACTCCTAGGACTTTATTGTTGATGCTATGATCCTGTTGATTATCTTTTTCCTGTTGATGACACTGTGACTTGCAGGGGTGCTTACTGAGCTTTCCCTTCGAAAGCTCATATGTTTTCTCTTTTCCTATTTACAGATTCGGAGGTATAGGAGGGGAGAGAGCCTGGGGAGAGGACTCCGAAGGACCAGAGGTTGTAGGAGTCTCCGTTATCTTTTGCTTTTATGAACTTTGTTGCTTATAGGACCCGTATAGGGGCCTGACTATCTTAGGGCCTATGGACCCTGTTGACTCTATGTTCTTGGGAACACGAGTTTTAATTAATTTATGGAATGTTATCTGCTTATCACATTATTAGGCCTTGTATTCGAGTTGAGTTTATCTCTTCTTTAATACGGCCGGTCTGTTGACGTGCTCGAGGTCCCGGGATCCGGGTCGGGGCGTTACAACATGCTTCGTGAATTATATTCAACACATACAACCACACATCCATATAACTCCAATGCCTAATAGCATGTTTACAAGTTATTAAAGGTTATAATCAAGCTTCTAAATACATAGAATCTCTTAAAGAGAATTCAACAAACACCTTGAGTGCAAGATCCATATTTCTAAACATATATAGTAGAGAAAATGTTCAGCCCTAGATACATCATTAAGAATCATTTCCACATCTTCATCTTCATCCTTCAAAGCCCTAAAATAATCCGTGGATATAGGGTTTCATTCATGCATTTAATCAAACAATTAGAGATGCATTTTCCTCAATTCCCAACTCACAAGATGAAGGAGGAAGGTTGGCGAGGCTACAGGCCGGACTGAACAAGGGGGAGGAAGAAGGGCGGACCGCCGGGTGGAGGCGGCGCGAAACTGGGCTGGCGCGCAGGAGCTCGCGGCGGCGGCGGCGAAGCTCGCAAGAGTGACTAGGGGTGGAGGGGGGCTGCAGGCGCGGGTCGCCGGTAGGGCTCGCCGGGGGAGCGGCATCAAGCGCTAGTGTGAGTGAAGGCATGGGTGAGAAGAAGAAGAAGAGAAGGAGTGATAGAGAGAGAGAAGAGGGGTTGAACAGGGGTTTAGATTTGAGTGTTACCCCTTTTACCATTTAACCCCTCACTTTATTCTTTTCTTTTATCCCATGATTTCTTGATTTAATAGTAAATCATGTCACACCCCCTTATGTTTTATTTTCTTCATTAAACTTAAATTCTCCAACCCTCTTATTTGTCACCTTAACCTTAGTTATTTAATCATATTGAAATTCCCATTTCTAATAAACAATAGCTTATATTATTTAGTTCCATTACCTTACTTTTCCTATTTTTAAACCTTGCATTATTTTAACTTATCATTATATTATTTGTCACATGCCAACCATTTGTCTCCATTAATTCTCATTATTGTCACACTTTACTAACTTGGTCACCCATTTAAATGGTTGGGTTGGGCTTGGCCCAATGAGACGGAAATATGGACCCATTTACTTTACTTTCCATTTCATTTGTATTATTTTAAATACTTAAATCTTTATTTACATTTTAAATCACCCCGGTTTATTCTTTGAGACTTAACTAATAAATATTAAGAAAACTGGGGCGTTACATAGATGGGTTGGTAGATGGGTTGGCCAAACCTCTGATCCCTATGATTATGGTGTTGGACTTCCTCAGTCGGAAACTACCCACGACAACCAAGATCAAAATCAATTTCCGCCAGACGCCTTGATAATTTCTTGACTTGCCTCTGCAAATCCTTGATCATCAAGTGTTGGGTTAACTCCGCGACTTGCTTTTGTAGATCCTTGTTCATCGCCTCTAAGGCGCTCAGGTCACGGTACTGGACTTCCTCTGCCGAAACCTGTCCAACCCGACGAACACGATCACCAGTCATTGATGTCGATGATGACGCTTCCCAGGAAGATGATGAGCTCTGATACCAACTGACACGGAGCGGGGTAGCGATTATCCCGCGGGATAGTCGGATCCGAGGATCGCAAAGAAGAATAAACGAAGAACCAAATGAACCAGAGAAAATACTCTGAAATTCAGAAAAATAATTTTATTCAGAATTCAATAATAAAAAACTAACCCACAAGCCGTGTTAAATAGCCTCAAAGATTAACCTAGAAATCTTATCATCTAATCTAAATTTGCTAAAACTGACAAATTATTATTTAAAACTAAACTTATCTAAATTTAAAACTCTAAACAAATCAGATAACTCCTAAAAATCCGAGATCAAATCGGATTCAAATCCTATACTAATTTGGCATATGAAATATTACCAAAAATAGAAAAAAAAACGAAAATACTAATTCAAAGGATTAAATATTTCTAAAAATAGAAAAAATAACTATAATTATCTCAAATCCCCATGTTGTGCGTGCCGCAAAGAGTTTTCCGAATTAGGGTCGAACGCGAGATTCTGATATCGGTAGCCAAAGTTATGGCCAAAATACCAAACCACAGCAAAAACCGACCAAATCTTGGAATTGACTCAGTAACTTCCCATCTTTACGTTGACCCTCCAACCCAGCACCAATATTTGACTAAAGCCTCTTGCATCAATCACCTATGAGGATCCTATAAATTTATATGCCCACACACAATGCAGAATTTCTGCCCGTTTTGCGCAATCGGAAAAAATTGTTCATATCTTCCAATCCAGATATCCGATTATTTTGATTTAGGATTCATCGGAAAGCTATTTTCATAGTCTCTCCAATGATATATTATACACTATGATCAGGGAAATTCATAATACCTAAAATACCCTGGAAATCAATAGCCCGGATTGGCAAAATTCACAGATTTTCCTACTCTCAAATACTTGGTAATAAATTTTACTCTACTGATCGAATTTCAATGAAATTAGATTTATTAGATTCGTGAAGAAGATTGGAATCTAAAACAAAAGTTTAAAGATTATAAATTAGAGAAAATATGGCCGAATTTTGCTAAAACTTCAGGTCTGCAGGTTTTCTGAATGGTTTCGGTAAATCTGTTGTATCTTTTAATCCTTAAATCCGATTTGATTAAAACAAAGTTCAATAGATTCCTAAGAACAGGACGAATATGGATAAATTTATTTGAATATGATCAGGTGACTGAAAAGATTCTAAACTTATCAATGTTTTCTGTTTTGATTCTAAGTGCCAATGAGATCATCCAATTACTCCGAACTTCTAATCTCAAGATATATATATAAAACTAAACCTTCAATATTTTGGATCCCAAAACCTATAAATTCATATCTTAAATAACATAAATCATCTAATATGTTTAGAGACTAACCTGAATCATACCAAAGATCTAATCTTTGGCGGAGATTTTTTAGAGATCGAAAAGAGACTTCCTCTTGTCTTCCTCATGGCCCTGGCCGTCGACGGCGAGAAATAAAAACCTAGAGGCGGCTAGGGTTTTCTCCTCTATTTATAGAATTATAGTAATGTCAAATTTACATAAACCCCCTGAAGTTTTACTAAATTATTATGCTAGTTTTTAGTGGTTATTTAGTAAAGAGTCCCTAGACTCTTATGAAATTCCATACTAGTATGCATGGCTTCCATGTGAATTTAGTAAAGAACCCTCCTATTTCTCCCAATTTGTAGGTAAGTTCTTTTGTGTGTAAGGGAACCAATTTTCACTTAAACACAGCTTTTCCTTGAAATAACTGAAAGGTCCCCAATTAATCCTAATTAGGGATTAACCATTTAAATCCTTTTTTTCTCATAAATTCCAATAAATTCCAAGTTTGGGCGACTTCTCTAAATATCTAATTACTTAAAGAAAATAGAGAACGTTTATTACAACAAAATTTTAACTAGATCCAACCTTGGGGACTTTCTTTTATTAACAAAAATTTTAGTAAAATAATTAGAAAATAATAACCTAAAATCTTCGGATTTTACAATCCCCCCCCCTTAAAAGTATTTCGTCCTCGAAATTTACTCCTATTCCCCAATACCTAAACCAAAATTTTTTTTAATAGTCTCGGGCAACGCCCGTGCTTCCTCCGTAGTGAGATGATTGACCCACCATCTCCCTCATAAGCTCCATCATGGTAATTGGGTACCTCCTCCGTTAAATCTAGGTCAGTTGCTTGAGGCTCTTCAGCATCCGATTGAGCTTGCAGTTCCTGCTCTTCCATGTCTTCTACTCCCACGCATCGTTATTGCTCTACCAAATAAATAACACGTCATGTATTCGTCCAAAGTCCTAGCCTATCCGGCCCAACACTCAGTCTATCATATTTGACTAAGTTACTAGGGCAACTAGGGTGTCATCTATCTGAATGCTACTTTAATCTAGGAACATCAGATAGCTATCTGCAATCTATTCTCTAATACCATATTAATCTGTCACGCCCTTCCCAATCTCCAGGCCTCGAGCACGTGCACAGTACGCAAGTAGAGACGAGCCCCACTCGGATACAAGGCCTATGTAAATCAAAAGCATGCAGTAAAATAGATCCATTAACATTAACAATAATCCGAGTTTTTACAACAAAATCAATAATAAAGTCAGGGTTTAAAATACTCTACAATGGTCTATACAAAATCAGGCCCTATAAGGTCCTATAAAAGTAAAATCTCACTCATAGAGAAATCTTGAGGTCCATGAACCTCGGCAAGCTATCTCGATCCCTCGCAAAGCTCTTGGATCTAATCAACTAATCTTTCAAACGTGAAAGAGAGAAAATCAAGTGGAATGAGCTTTCGAAAAGAAAGCTCAGTAACTACCCCCGCGTGGAGTACAAAGAAGTCAATGAAGTCAACCAAGAAATAGTGATCCATACGAAACCATAAACATATCAGGAAACATGGTCAGACACAAGAATTACTATCTAACAATCGCGTAACAAAGAATACAACAAATAATAGACAAGAAAACTTTCATGTCATCTTCCGGTGCTCATCGACCTCAGCTGATCATCACTCTTAATCACATCCAAACCCTTGAGTTTAGTAGCGCTCCTACGTGCACGTACACGGTCAGCATATCATCCCACTGACGAGTTGAGATCCAGAGTTTCCTCCCCCTGGTAGGACTACAGGACGTTCAGAGTGTCCTCCACCTGCACGCCTGCAACTTATCTTATGCCGGACAACAGGAGGCTATGCTCAATGAGCCGGCTCACTCCACTGACGCATACCTACCCAACCTAAACACAAGCACCATGAGTCTCCAAAGTATCGTCCTTGTCACAAGTAGGTATGCTCAGCGTACATTCAACAATAAATAGTGCAACTGACACACGTTGTAGCGGCCAGTACACACGCTCACATGTTGCCACGGCCATGTGCCGGTCCACGGACAAACATGCACAGTAAACATGATCTCACACAAAGCAACCATATACATACATGGAAAGGAAACTAAACAACAAGCAGGTATGTGCATGTAACAAATAAACAGATTATTGATGCGCTAAAAATCCGCAAGTGCACGGGTCGTATCAAGTAATAAGAGTGGACATAGAAGTCGGGTTGTCGATCCACAGGGAGAAAGAAGTACTAGTATTTACTAATTGTTTACTATCTAGTCAATCCGAAGAGATAGTTGGTTATGCTAATTCTAAATTGATTAAAGAAAACTTAGATTGGGGAATTGAATACTTCTTGGAGTTAAATGATCATAAAAAAGGGATGCCCGTGTAATTGGATCCCCCTTGGACTTCAAATATATAAATGCGCTTCTCTACTTTAATTACTCGATGGTTCTATTGGCCAAGGGTTCCTATCGTGCGTTCACTCACTCTCTAATCCCGAGGTGAGCTACTAATCTTAGTGCCCTTACTGATGATGTTCTCGAACCTATGTCTTGGAAAGATTAAGGGAATAATACGTCTAAAGGGGTCGCTCTCCTAAGTACCCGGGTTCCCGGTGTACTCGCAATCCTTTCTATTGGAGATGGTCTACACACGGGGAGGCGTTCGCTTCTTCCCCCGTATGGACTACGAAGATCCCTCTGGGCTCTCGCAACGTAGAGGGATCAACTTACATTAAAACATTCAATAGACTCAACAATGCAATCAAGTAATCAAAATAGAGAGGAGACATTAATTAACACATATCCAAGGGTTCACCAATCACCCAAGCATCTACAAAATTAGCCCTCCATGAAAGGGGGGCAATAATTCACAACAAAGATAGAAGAAAGCGAGAAAGACATAGCAAATGAGATTTGCACAATCACCGTTGATAGCTTCTCGCTCCTCCTTCTTCGGTCTTCCCCCTTCCTGCTCCTATGCCTTGAGGGAGATGACCCTCCAAGCTCTCTCCAAGGTGCCTCTCTTGCCCTAGCAGCCAATCCCCCCTAAACCCCTTTCCCATTCGCTTTTTATACTCGTAAGGGTGCGATTTACTAAGTTACCCCTCGGCCAGGCCTGCAGATTGCCCAATTTTAACGATGTACGAGCCCGTATACGGGCCATGTCAGCCAGTATACGGGCCAACCACCTTCATACGGGCCCGTATATGAGCCGTATATATGCCCGTATACGGGCTACTACTCTGGCCATTGTTGTACGGGCCGTATGATGGCTCGTACATCCACCAGAGACTAGTATACGGCCGTATGTCAGCCCGTATACTAGCCCGTATGCGTCCTTCTACGTGCTTCGGGATCCCGGCTTCTACCAAAACGCTTTCTTTCCTCTGGGGTCCTCTTCTTATGGTATGTTGATGAAAATAAGCAAGTTTTGAGCATCGGTGGGCAACAAATCTTCTTAATCTCATGCCAAGTCTACAAAAATATAGTATAGAATTATGCTCAAATGAACACTTATCAATTATCATGAAAGAACAGGCATGCTATCAAATAGCAATCATCAATCATAAGGAACCTAAAGATGGGTGAGAGCAACACAAGTGTACATACAAAAAAAAAGAACATGGCAATAACAAAGTCAAGAAAACCCAAATCTGGGTGGGAGCTAGGCAAAGGGACTTATAAGAAAGATGAATCATCAAAGTCAAGGAAGCCCATCACTGGGCGGGTACTAGGCAAAAGTACTTACAAAGAAATATGCAACACCAAAGTCAAGAAAACCCATCACTGGGTGGGAACTAGGCAAGAGTACTTACAAAGAAATCATCCAACAAATGAGGGAAACAAGCCAAAGGTACTTACCTCTACTAATGATATCCGAAGTCTCATGGAACTCCTTCCTGACGCATCTCTACGTCAAAATCTTGTAATCACAACCATGTCTTAGTACTATTATTATAACCGAAGTGTTTTAGTATTATCATTAGTGTTAATACAAAATTCTGGTAATTCTGCGCAGTTATAATAAACTGCTCATAACTTCTAATCCACGAACCGATCTTGCTGATCTAAGATTTGTTAGAAAGGGCTTTCCCTCAACTTTTCAACAGTATATTATGCATCCCGATCGGGGAACTACAGAAGACACGGTTATCCCTCAAATTGGGAAGCCAGGCTGCAACCATTGACCAACTCCTAAGTTGACTAACCTAACCCAGTTCCCAACTGACTGAGTCTAACCAAACCGGACCCAAGCCCATTAACTTGTTTCAATCCATTTAATATTACTTGATCAAATCAATCCCAACTCACATAACTAAATTGACTAAACTCGGTTTGATTTAACACAAACCCAATTCAACTTAACCACTTAACTAACTTAACCTAGTTTGCTTTAATATAGATCTAACCCAATCTACTAACTCAGTTAACCCAATTGATCTTAATCTGGTTTGAGTTTAAAATAGGCTCAACCCAAACCACTTAATCACCTATGAGGATCCTATTAATTTATATGCTCCCACACAATACAGAATTTCTGCCAGTTTTGCGCAGTCGGAAAGAATTGTCCATATCATCCAATCCAGATATCCAATTATATTGATTTAGGATTCATCGGAAAGCTCTTATATAGCCTCTCCAATGATATATTATACAATATGATCAGGGAAATTCATAATACCTAAAATACACGCGAAATCAACAGCTCGGACTGGCAAGATTCACAGATTTTCCTACTCTCAAATACTTGGTCATAAATTTTATTCTACTTATCAGATTTCAATGAAATTAGATTTGTTAGATTCGTGAAGAAGATTAGAATCTGAAACAAAAGTTTAAAGATCATAAATCAAAGAAATTCTGGTCGAATTTTGCTAAAATTACAGGTCTGCAGGTTTTCTGCAACGTTTCGGTAAATCTGTTGTATCTTTTAACCCTTAAATCGGATTTGATTAAAACAAAGTTCAATGGATTCCTAAGAACTAGATGAATATGGATAAATTTATTTAAATATGATCAGGTGACAGAAAGGATTCTAAACTTATCAATTTTTTCTGTTTTGATTCTACGTGTCAATGAGATCATCCAATTACTCTGAACTTCTAATCTCAAGATATATATATAAAACTAAACCTTCAATATTTTGGATCCCAAAACCTATAAATTCATATCTTAAATAACATAAATCATCTAATATGTTTAGAGACTAACCTGAATCATACCAAAGATCTAATCTTTGGCAGAGATTTTTTAGAGATCGAAAAGAGACTGACGCCGAGTAGGGTAGTGATTAACCTGCGGGCGGTGGTAAACAGGGGGGATTGATAGAAGAGAAAGAAAAAGGGAGGACAAACAGAGAAGAAAAGTCACTGAAACTTTAAAAGGAAAATAACTCAATAATCAATGAATAAAATTCAACCCACAAGCCGGGTTTAAATAGCTAAAAAAAACTAACCTAGATAACCTATAAATTCTATCTTCTTATTCAAATTTGCCCAAATCGACAAATTTTGGTCTAATAGAAAAACTTATCTAATTCTAAAATAACTAAACAAAACAGATAACTCCTAAAAATCCGAGTTCAAATCGGATTCATATCCTATCCTAAATTGGCATACGAAGTATTGCTAAAAATGAAAAAAAACACCGAGAAACGAAGAAATGATGGGGAAAACAGTGGAATTTGAGGATGAAGGAAGGATCCATCGAGCAAAGCTGGATGGACCCCACGTGCGCGTCGAGACGAGCTTTCTGAATTGGGGTTGAGCACGTGAATCCGATATCGGTAGCCAAAGTTATAGCCAAAATACCGAAACGTGTCCAAAGTACTCCCCAATTTCGGATTTGTCTCGATTACCTTCCGCCTTTACGTCGGTCCGCCAAGTCGTGGTATGCCAAAGCTTTCATAGTGCAATCAGATAGCTCGGCATCGTCTGACCCAGGCTCTCCTGCATCAGAGACTTCCTCTTGTCTTCCTCACGGCCCTGGCCGTCGACGGCGAGAAATAAAAACCTAGAGGCGGCTAGGGTTTTCTCCTCTATTTATAGAATTATAGTAATGTCAAATTTACATAAACCCCCTTGAAGTTTTACTAAATTATTATGCTAGTTTTTAGTGGTTATTTAGTAAAGAGTCCCTAGACTCTTATGAAATTCCATACTAGTATGCATGGCTTCCATGTGAATTTAGTAAAGAACCCTCCTATTTCTCCCAATTCGCAGGTTAGTCCTCCTGTGTGGGAGGGAACCAATTTCAACATCAATACAGCTTTTCCTTGAAATTACTAAAAGGTCCCCAATTAACCCTAATTAGGGATTGACCATTTAAATCCCTTTTTTCTCATAAAATCCAATAAATTCCAAGTACGGGCGACTTCTCTAATTATCTAATTACTTAAATAAATTAGAGAACATTTATTCCAACAAAATTTTAACTAGATTCAACCTTGGGGACTTTCTTTTAATAACCATAAATTTTAATAAAATAATTAGTAAATAATAACCTAAAATCTTTGGATTTTACAAAAGTTGCTATTAAGACCACATATAGAAAATACTTAAACACAGACCCATTGCACAATTTACTACTTTTATCGCTCATAAGAACTTCGTTATCTGCATCACATCTGATAAACACACACAAATATAAAACAACAAAATATATAATATCTAATCATTCATAATGTTCATCACTACAGAGTTTCTGTGTACATTTATTCAGAACCAAACATCTCAAACACATAACAATAGCAACATGGCGATGGAAGGAGATAACCTTGAGAAACTAGTAAACATAAGCATAAAAGGTCGTAGCAGCTAAGAACTAACTAAATTTGGGATACTTTTTTTTACGAGCGTCTACATCGCAACGGCTCCTTCTGCGAGTTGAAGTAGACCGCTGCCACCGGAAGTCCAAGATCAAAGGTATCAGCAAAGTCCCTCGTGTTGAAGTTTGATCTAGAGGTCGGTGCATCCACTATTGGGAATTGTTGCTTCTGCTGGAACAGAGAAAAAACATATCTGTGGATTCCTAATGGTGGCCTTGGTGCCATGTATGGTGCCACCTCTCTCCCTATTCAGCATATATAAATACAACTATTCATGTCTTTATCATCTTAATCAACTTGTTTGGGTTAGTAAATTGCAACATAATTTCTTACGCATATTTAACTTCTTAGGGTGAACATATACATAAGATAACAATTTTAACAACACCATCGTTATTCATTTCTATTTCTTAACAAGCTTCTTAGTATTGGTACCTTCAAGGTTTTGCCCTCCCTAGTGTAAACAAATATGTTATGATAAGGTATAATTTTAACACATCATTCAATTGCATGCTTTTTAAGTAAGTAACTTCATGCGTATACTCTAGAATCGATATATAGAGTAACATAATAAGTCATTTGCTTGTCATGTTCATATTCCTATTTAGGACTGCACCTTGAGGTTGAACAAATTCATACTAATATGTGTAACACCATTATTATTTGGTTATCAATGTTAGCTTCTTAAGGTCAATAATTTGTAAAAGTTCATAATCTTACCTAATAGTTTCAAGAAAATACATTCATTTGTTTATCATGCTTTGATTTCTTAAGATTACTTAAATGTTAAAGTTCATAGTTATAATTTAAAATATATTTTTACTAATGTAATGGCATCATTTGTTTTTCTTGTCTTTTTTTATTTATTTTATCTTGTCTTCCTTTTTAAGTCTAGAAGGTTTTAAGAATTAATGGTTATCGTTTAATGATAGACATATACACCATTTTTCATTTGTTCATCAAATATAGATTTCTAGAATTAATAACTTGTAAACATATTTTTATGTGGATGAATAAGTTGTTTTAATTTTATGGTTAACATGTGTATCGACTTCCTTACTATTAAACCCTTTTTATGCAAACAATATTCTATAAATATTTCTAAATGAAAAATTCAAGAAAAGAATCATTTTATTATCGATTTTCAAGACAATAAACTAGATTCATCCAAGTGCAAAATAACACGAAATAAATATTAAGACTTTGATTAAAAATAATACATCAAGCTAACTATTTCGGATATTATTTTTAAACTCATTTTATATAAACATATTCTAAGAAAATTTTAATTAAAATTCATCAGAAGAATCATTTTTTTATCAATTTTCTAGATAATACACAAGATGTATCGTACACCGGAATAACATAAAATGAATGTTACCATTTTGATAAAAAAAAAATAGATTGAGCTAACCACTTCATTAAATTTTATTTACTTCTTTGAAGAGTCATTTAAAATCGAAAGATGGTTTTCTTACCGCACAAAGGACTAGTTGCACCCGGAATGTCTACTACAATCCTGTCAAAAAAACCCAAATAGATAACCCAAATCAAATGAAATTCTTAATTTTTGTAGCTTTTATGATCAATACTTAAAAAATCTCATTGATTAAAATACTGTTTCAACTTAACAAACTTAGCAGAAAGGTATAGAACCCATACCAATGGATCCACTCCCTTAATACAGGTTCACTTGGATTGGGCGCATCAGCATCAACCATTACCTATATCGTAGTCACAAGAAAAAAAAAATATGAATACCAAAACAATCTTAACATTTTGAAAATCACACATCAATACAAAAACATAGAAAAACACCAGAGTGAATAAATCAGAACTTCTTCCAGTGATCTGAACAGTTGGAGGATGTATTGCAAGCGATGGCTTTATATTACACCCATTACATACATATTTTCCACCATAGTGCACCGACATACGCACAGATGGAACAAACAAGTCAAGCACATCTCCTATCACCCTCCCCAAAATCAAGGAATCAACCTGGTTAGTCATGGGTAAGAAGCCTAGCAAATAGAAGGAAGAAAAGGAAGAAAGTAGAGTGGAAGAAGAAAAGATTCCTAAGGAGAGATGTAAAAGGAATGAGGAGTTTATATTAAAAAGGCATACACTGCCACATGTATGCAAGATACATTTTCAGTTTCATTAGCGACAACTTCAGCATTGAGATTATCGCCAAAAAGTAATAATAAAATATATTCCTTGTATGTATCGATGGTATTTAATTAGTATATGCTATAATTATGAATAATGTATGGTGTAAAAATTCATTGTATAACATTTTAAGAAGATTAATTACACAAACATATGCAATGCCACGTGTATGATAAATACATTTTCTGTAGGGTGATAAAAATGTCAATATAGAGACTTTCATCAAATAATATTTCTTGTAAATATCAGTTATATTTCGTTCATATGTCACAATTTTACTAGGAAACTAACTAGTATATCCATTCTTTATCTTTCTTAAGAAGGTTGATTATACAAGTTTGCACTACTATGTGATAGATATATATTCAACTAAGGTGATGACGATATGCATTTTATTAGTTCAATTTCTTAAAAAAGTTGATGGTCAAAAAATACTATATCAAATATCTTTGTTCAAATATGTTTCCTAATTTAGAAAATTTTAAATTCTTTTTTTTCACTAGTATTTTTATTAGAGAATAATATGTACATCTGGCATACAATTATCAGAAAATGTTACATTTGGAAACAATCTGAAGTTTATAATTTTATAAATTCATGAGTTGTATGATGTGTAGCATAGATGCAATTTTTGTCATTTTGTAAATTATCTCCTCACCTCTCTCTATATAAAACCAAATACATCAGGGTGCTTTAACTAAAGTTGCTTTCAAGACCACATATAGAAAATACTCTAACACAGACCCATTACACAACCTACTACTTTTATTTCTCACAATAACTTCCTTATCCACATCACATCAGATATACACACAAAAACGTAAAACAACCCAATGCATAATATCATATCATTCTTAATGTTCATCACAACGAAGTTTACTGTGCACATTTATTCATAACCAAACATCTCAAATACAGAATGTGACGCCTTGAATTTTCTCAATAAATTATCATACGATTTACGAATATTTTATCGAGGTTCATTAGTCACCAAATAAAGAATTAAATAAATTTGACCTCATGATAAATGATATATGGGAAATAGGCCTTGAATTTAGTTCTCATAAGAGAAATAGATAGAGATATCAATGAACTGCACCGTACTTATGTACTTGCCTGAACTAGTGGTGGCTCTATTATAGAGCCAGAGAGTACGGTACTAGGTTAGGGAAGGGGTTATTTGCAAACTCTGATTTTAATCCCAAACAATTTGTTATTAAAACCTTCTAATTTTAAGAATTAAAACCCACTTTCTATACCCGTAGGATGCCTAGTGCACGTATATACATTATAGCCTGACGGTTGTTTATTGGTTCTTACCGAGAGGCTCAAGTCTTGATTGGTTCCGCCTGGTTATACTTTGGTTCCGTAGTATCGAAGTAGGGTGTAGGTGACATTGATACTATTGATTCATGACTATTATATGTTCTCTAGTAATAATCGATAACCCATGATCATATTTCTTTGATTTAGATTATTAAGTATTGTCTTCAATAGCTCCAAGAGTTTTCGTAGCACTAGTCAAACTTCTAGCCCTTTGCAAGTAGAGTTGTAAATAGTGAATAATTTTTGTACATAGAAACTATGAAAATAAAGACCAAGATAGTGCTCCTCTACTCTTGGTGACGAAGTAAGCTTGGATTTTTGGCTCATAATCAGAGTGTCTCTCAAGATGAAAAGTCACTTGTGGGCATGAGCGCGTGAATGTAGAGTTGTAATCTTTTGAGTAGTTTGGTGCTCCGGTGCCTAACCAGCATGTGCATCCCCCAGAAAGGAAGATCTACACTCTATATTAATCTATGGTCCCCCAGAAATTCGGATCTATTAGAGATGCCCTATCGAGATTCATGTGAAAAGAAAAAAAAATTGAAAAATTTGAGAGAAAAGAACTAAAAGATAGCTTATTTGTTTTTAAGGGCTAGTTGCTTTGTACCTAAGGCCTCAAGGAACCTCTAGAGTCCACTGAGGGTATACTTGCCACTATAAAACTCGGGAACATGGTAAGTTTGCCACTCTAAAACTCGAGAACATGGTAAGTGGAGTGAAACTCTCATCTAAATTGATTTTAAATCACGTTATGAGATTGATCTATGTTCGAAGTATTGAAATAGAAAAAATGCAAATTGTCAATTGTGAATTCTTTCTCATCTTTTGAAATTTTATTTCTTTGTTCGCTTGAGGACAAGTAAACGCTTAAGTGTGGGGATATTTATGATAAGTGTTCAATTGATCATGTTTTTATATCAATTCATTGTACATTATTCATGTGATTTCGAGTAATTCTTTCCCATTAATACTTAATTTGTGTTAATTCTTATTTTCAAGGCACCAGAGAGAGCTTTGAGAGCGAAACAGAAGAAACACAGATCAAATCGAAGTTATTCTCAATTTTACTTAAGCCATACAGGCCAGCTTACTGCCATAAGCGCCCATATGAATAAAGGTACGAGCATACTTACGGCCGTAAGCACTCGTATGGAGACTCTGAGTACACATTTCCCCAACATACAGAGAGCTACACGGGTAAGCATATGGCTATATCACCAACCGTGTAACCTGGGGAACTGCATACGGGCAAGCATACGGTCGTGAGAGCACCCTATGCCTTGCGCCCAGACACGAGTTAACCCAATTTTATGATAATTTAAGTCCGAACCTGACTAATTTGGTTACGAATCATCTGTATTAGTCTGAACCCTATAAATAGCCGATTTAGGGTTTAGATAATAGGCTTTTGGGATCTTGAACATCATCATCCTCTTGGAGGCTCCCAACCTACTCTCCGCCTTAGAGATTAGGGCATCATTGAAGACTTTGGAGCAAAAAGTGGAAGGCAAGCATTAAAGGGGCATCGCTAATAGTCATCGCCAACGGTCATCACCAACGATCATCGCTAACGGTGGAGGGAAGAGTATTTCTTATTATGATTTCTATCTTTTCCCTTGAAATTGTATCGGATTTGTGTTCCCCTTTAATGGAAAACTAACTTGTTAGATACTTAGGTATAATGAACCTCTGGAATTATGTTTAATCTTACTTGCATGGATTTCTATATTTGAATGAATGTTTCAATGTTTGAGAACCTATTAAATGTTTTGTATGGTATTGATATTTTACGTTGCAACAACTCTAAGTGTCAATCTAGATCTATAGAAGGTGTAAACAATAACGCTCCCTCTATATACCCTAGATCCACTTCAATAGGTGGGAGTTGTGAACATGTAGAGAGATCAGGTGTAACACCCCCTTTCCACATAGGGACCAGTGTCACACCAGCTGGGCCGGAAATACATCCAACCCATAAGCTGTGAAATCTAGATTCATAATATCAGGAAATACTCTAAATAAAGTCATAAACATAACATAACTTGCTCCCTATTGGGAGACCAGACATGGTCGAGATTATGTCATAACACGATACACAACAAGCCTGGGCGGCAAGGCCCCAAATACAACCATATTCCAAATTTACATAACAAGTCCTCAAGACTAAAACATAAATATAAAACAGGTAGTCAAGCCAGAGCCATCTAGACCTTGACCCTGCATGGCATCTAATTCCATCGTATGGGCCCCTGCCTAGGTCCTGCAATGAAAAATAACAACCGAGAAGCTGAGCTATGCGAGCTCAGTGAATTGTGAACAATTCTGCCAGGTATTCGCATACCTGTCCCATATATCCAAATCTCAACAAAAGTAAGATACTAGCATGTAAGCAATTCAAAACATGGAAATCTGTATGTTATCTAGAATCGGGTTAACATGCCAATGTACTCGGAAACAAGGAAAACCCGTGTAAACCTAATATTAATCATAATCATCCTTTGCATAGAATATGCAACTATATAGGTATGCAAGACCTCACAAGCACTAGCCTTTGCACCCCCGGTTTGATTCCCGGGAGAAACAACTATCGTGGGGTATGTTCTCGCCGATCCTAGGGCCGAAAGCACCCATCCTCGACGATCAGAGGTATGTCTCACCATACCTGAGTCGTCATGCAAAAATGCACCTCGCAGTGATAAGGGCTTCTCGGAGTCGGGATGAAATTTCATGATAAAACAGTTGAAAGCATGAGTTTGTTTAAAACCATTTTTTAAAACCTCTCCATCCCTAACCCAATATCAACGCTCCTAATTCTATCCTCGCTGTATCTTTCGGTACGTCTAGCTAGGGTGCAGCTTAGCTTGCCAACTCCTCATTCTACCAATTTGGGGCATTCCTTTATAAGAGAATATATTAGTTCCACTTTGTAATCTATGCAAGCGTGAAATTCTCAACGTTAATATAAAAACGAAAAACCATCGGTAAGCACAACTCAAATCAAGACTCGCATAAGTCACAAGAAATTCAAAATGCGATAAGATTCTTGCTTACAACATAATGTACAGAAAGTCCACTCACCTTAGTCCTTGCGAGTTCCTAGGAATCGCTGGGTCCTTCAGCGGCTTCCGCTGAACCTTTTCCCCTCCCTAGAATCAATGAGAGTACTGAATAAATACAAACTCCATATTTCTCTTAACTTCGTCTTATAGTTTAAGAATACGGAGTTTTAAAGACATGGTTCCGTATTCTTAACTTAGACTTCTAATCATTTCAAAGTTAGCTTGTAAGAGACATTAACCTCTTAAGACCATGTTTTCATACTTAATGAACATCACATGCCCTTAAATCCTTATATTACCCTTAAGCATGTTTAGCTAGCCGACATTAAACACTCTAGAGCATGAATACCCGAAGCATGGCAATTATGGGCATTGGGCCTACATAAGCATGTGAATTACAAAAGCTAACATACTAAAGCAAGCTAACATGGTCACTAATCGGCATTAATGCCTTAGGACTTTCATGAAAATTTCGGCGGCACCTTCCCTGTTTATAGGGCCCCGAAACATTATACAATCAATCACATATATCATAATGCATGATAGGCCATGGTTCTACATTATCATTCAAGCATTCAAACTCTCTATTCTTCCCTTGATCTTCCTCTAATCCTAGCCTAATTACAAACTTAGCATCAAGCAATACTCATCACCACAAGTTCCTTCAAACATGCATCTAACTTAGGGGTTTTCCCCAAATCCAAATTACTAGGGCTTTACTTGGAAGAAGAGATTGCTCGTCGGCGTAGGGCTGTGAACTATCCACCGGTGAGGGAGATCGCGAAGGGAGAGTGGCTGGCCGGTGGTCGTGATCAAGGGTGGCCGGCCGGCTCCATGAATCGGGCGGAGGAGCGTGAGGGGGTCCGTGAACCGTCACCGCAAGTGGGGGGAAGCCCGGCCGGTGATTTCGTGCACTTTCACTTGTGGCCGGCCGAGGCGGTGAGGTTCCGGCGTGGCCGAGGAGATGGCCGCGACTCGAGCGTGAATCGGCCCACCCTCGTGCACGAGAGAGATGGTGAGGGGAAAGAGAGAGAGAGTGATGAATTTTTCTCTCATCTCTAAGACTTACCTTATAGCCCCTTTCATGATGAATTTAATTTCACTATTCTAATATTAAATTGTCACATGGCTCTAATAGTATATATTATCATGGTCACATGGCTCCAATGACCACTTTAATCAACCTTCTCTCCTTCCATTATTATTATCCTCAATTAGCTTTACTATTCAAACATTAAATGGTCACATGGCTCCAATATTGTATATTATCATTGTCACATGGCTCCAATGACCACTTAATCAACCCTATCTCCTTCTTTTATTTAGCTACCCTTCATTTAAAATAATATAATTATTGAAGTTCCTGTAGCATCACATGACTTAGTGTAGCTTCACTTGTCCCAACTCAATTATTCACCCATCTCTGCATGCGGACCTGCACTCCACCAATTCCGGGTCAATGATCCCAGACATCACTTGCATCTTTGTACCCTCACGAGTGCGCCTCTTGTCGGACTGCATCCGCGATTTCCTTTTGACTCGCCCGATCTACTTTATCGGAACTCTAATGTTTGTCTGTTTCTCTTAATTACTCTTGATTAATTAACACTTAATAATTTATGAACTAATTAATCCAGCTTCCACTATTATCCACTTCCAACTATTTCGAATCAGAATGGCCCGACCCCATAGTTGCTAAGTTGGATTTCTAGTCGCCCCTTAATTTCCGACTTTTCTCTAATCGAAGTTTTAAACCAACGAATAATTATAAATTTTCCAATCCCTCACATTATTTATTGGGAAATCAACCAAAAGATAACTCAGAATTTCTGGAGCTATAACTCCCCCAATTAAGAAATTTAGGTCCCCTCAAATTCTGTACATCGACTTCTAAAATAACTAAGGATACTGCGCCCTCATCAGGTCTTCTCTCTCCCAAGTGGCTTCCTCCACTTGATGGTGACTCCAAAGAACCTTTACTAGAGGAATGGTCTTGTTCCTCAATACCTGCTCTTTCCAATCAAGAATCTGTACGGGCCCCTCTACATAAGTTAAATTCGGAGCCAACTCTACAGTCGGCCCCGTCAAAACTTGATGTTGATCTCCAAGGTATTTCCGCAGGACCGATACGTGAAATACGTTATGGATCCGTGACAGCTCCTCCGGTAAAGCTAAACGGTAGGCCACATTGCCTATTCTATCCAGAATTTCATAAGGCCCAATGTATCGCGGACTCAGTTTTCCACGTTTGTGAAACCTCATCACGCCCCTCCATGGGGATACTTTCAGGAAGACCCAATCCCCTACTGCAAACTCAAGGAATCGGCGACGGTTATTAGCATAACCCCGTTGCCTATCTTGGGCTTTAATCAATCGCTCTCGGATGAGCTTCACCTTCTCTGCAGTCTGTTGTACCAGCTCTGGACCGAGCATTTTCCGTTCACCTTCCACATCCCAGCATAATGGAGTTCTACATCTCCTGCCATATAGTGCTTCAAAAGGTGGCATGCCGAGACTACTCTGGTAACTGTTATTGTAGGCAAACTCTAGTAACCCCAGATTCTCGTCCCAACTTCCTGGGAGTTCCATAACGCAAGCCCGAAGCAGATCTTCAAGTATTTGAATCGCCCTTTCTGATTGCCCGTCAGTCTCTGGATGGTACGCCGTACTTAAGTTCAGCTTTGTCCCCAATGCCGTATGCAGGCTCTCCCAGAAATAAGAACTGAACCTTGGGTCCCTGTCCGATATGATGGACACAGGCACCCCATGTAATCGTACTATCTGATCCACGTACAACCGTGCCAGTCGGGCTTGGGAATACTTCGTCTTGATTGGAATGAAGTGGGCTGATTTAGTCAATCTATCAATAATAACCCAAATGGCGTCCTTACCTTGACTGGTCCGAGGTAGGCCGGTCACAAAATCCATCGCTATCTTCTCCCACTTCCATTCCGGAATATCCAAGGGTACCAGCAACCCTGACGGCTTCTTGTGTTCCGCTTTGATCTGCTGGCAGATCATACACCTGGCCACGTATTCCGCTATGTCCTTCTTCATTCTTCTCCAAACGTAGTTCTCCTTGATGTTTCGATACATCTTGGTACTCCCTGGATGCATCGCATAAGAAGAGTTATGAGCTTCCTCCATGATCTGTAGCTTGAGAGCTGTCTCGTTGCGTGGCACATATATACGCGCCCCAACCATCAGTGCTCCGTCTGGTGACAAGGAATAGTTACACTGGCCGCGTCTTTTTCCCAGTATTCGTTTCCCCGCTCGTATCGATTCAGCTAGTTTCATTAGCTTGAGATCTTGTAGTTGGGCCTCTCTAATCTGTGCTATCAGCGTCGGGCGGAGATGGAAGCTCGCAAGTAGCACTCCTAGTTCATCCACTGAGAATTGCACTCCAGTGGATCTTAGATCATATAGTTGGGTGATATTGGTAGTTCCTATGCGCGCCATTGTCTTCCTGCTCAGCGCATCTGCCACCACATTTGCCTTCCCGGGGTGGTACTCGAAAGTGCAATCGTAATCCTTCAGCAGCTCCATCCACCTTCGTTGTCTCATATTTAGCTCCCTTTGGCTCATCAAATATTTTAGGCTTTTGTGGTCTGTGAAGATTTTACAGGCTTCACCATACAGGTAGTGTCGCCATATCTTCAAAGCAAACACCACAGCCGCCAACTCCAAATCGTGTACTGGATAATTAGCTTCATGAGTTTTGAGTTGTCTAGACGCATAAGCAACAACTCTGCCTTGCTGCATCAAGACACAACCCAGCCCTCGATACGAAGCATCACTATAAACCTCGAATCCTATCCCAGCCGTAGGTAGGGTGAGGATCGGAGCAGACACCAACCGGTCCTTCAGTTCATGGAAACTTTGTTCGCAATCCTCAGTCCACACGAAACGTGCATCCTTCCTCAGCAACTTCGTCATTGGCTGAGCGATCGCAGAAAATCCTTCCACAAACCGCCTGTAGTAACCGGCTAACCCCAGGAAACTCCTGATTTCCTTGACCGTGGTTGGGGCTGGCCAGTTCACTACCGCTTCTATCTTCTCAGGGTCCACGCAGATTCCTGCCGCTGAGGCGACGTGCCCTAAGAAGTTGGTCTGTTCTAGCCAAAACCCACACTTGCTGAGTTTGGCATACAGCTGCTGCTCCCTCAACGTTTGTAGTACTATTCTCAGATGATAGATGTGTTCCTCCACGCTCCGAGAATACACCAAAATATCATCAATGAATACTACGACGAACTGGTCCAAGTAAGGTGCGAACACCCTGTTCATCATCTCCATAAACGCTGCCGGGCCATTCGTCAGCCCAAACGGCATTACTAAAAATTCGAAATGCCCGTATCGGGACCGAAATGCCGTCTTCGGTACATCCTCGTCTCGTACCCGCAATTGGTGATAGCCCGACCTTAGATCGATTTTGGAGAAGACACAGGCTCCCCTCAGCTGATCGAACAAGTCATCAATGCGCGGCAGCGGGTACTGGTTCCGGATGGTGGCCCTATTAAGTAGTCGATAATCGATACACATCCTCAAGGAGCCATCCTTCTTCTTAGCCGATTTAACACAACAGCGCCCATTGGAGAGAGAAAATCGGTCGATGAACCCCTTCTCTAGTAGCTCGCCAAGCTGAATCTTCAACTCCTTTAACTCCTTAGGGGCCATCCTGTATGTTGGTCTGGAAATCGGAGGGGTTCCTGGATGTAATTCAATAGAAAACTCTACTCCTCTATGTGGGGGTAAACCGGGTAGCTCCTGAAACACATCAGGGTACTCGCATACCACGGGTATACCCTGTACATCTGTCCCGGCGGCTTCGACTTCACTCATGGTCGCCAGGTAGGCTTCTTCCGTCTCAGCTCGTCTCCCATAGAAAAGAATCTCTGCCTCCCCTGGGCGCTGAAACCGCACCATCTTCCTAAAACAATCGACTTGGGCATGATGAGCTGATAACCAATCCATACCTAGGATTGCGTCAAACTCCAGGATCTTCATCGGGATCAGATCCGCTATAAGTTCCCGATCATCTATCTTCACACTACATCCCTCATAAACTATTTTTACAATCATAGAGCTACCTATGGGGGATGCTACACAAATAGGTTCTACTAAACTAGTAGCATAAACATCCTCAGGCACTGGGAAGGTAGTAGCAATGTAGGAATACGTAGAACCAGGATCAATCAGGATACAAGCATCAGTGTTAAAGATCTGCATGGTACCTGCGATGACATCTGGGATGTTTACGGCCTGCTGTTGAGTCAATGCAAATGCCTGTGCTTGTAACTGAGATGGAGGCCCACGACCTCCTCCCCCGGATCTGCCTCCTGTAGACTTGCCCCGATTGCTTCCAGTGCTACCCACCACCGAACGCCCCTGTGGCTGGTACGCACTCTGGCCTCCTGAAAAAGTCGGTGGAGTCGTCTCATTCCCTTGGACCAAAAGTGGGCACTCCCTCTTGAAATGCCCCGGTTGTTGACAATGATAACAGATTCCAGACCCGGCACCCATCATGCACTCTCCAGAATGGAACCGATTACAGGTAGGGCATGGTGGCTTCCTTTGTCTGTTTCCACTAGTAGAAGACCCACCACTGCTACTGCTGTTGCTTTTCTTACTGGGCCTTGAACTTTCTCCTGACTGGGTGCTAGGGTTGCCTCTCTTGTTCCACTTTTCTTGTCTCTGCTTCTGCCCGAGCAAGCCTCTCTCCACTGCCATTGCAGAGTTAACAACACCTCCAAAATCCTCAAACCCATGTGACATTACAGGGATCTTAATCTCATCACGAAGTCCTTCTTCAAACTTCCGGCATTTATTATATTCATCCTTTACCATTTCAGGTGCATATCGGCTTAAGGCATTGAACTTGGTCACATACTCCGCCACCGTCGAACCACCTTGCTTAAGATAAATGAACTCTACTCTTTTCGCATCCCGGTAGGCTCGGGGTGAGTACTCCCTGTTGAAGGCCTTCTTGAAGTCCGCCCAAGTCCATACCCCCGATTTAGGGGGACATTCCCGAACTGTTTCCCACCAGGCCAGAGCTTCCGGTCCCAGTAATAGAGTTACTGTAATGATCTTTTCTTCCTCTGGAACCCTCATAGCCTCGAATACGTATTCGAGATATCGAATCCAGGCTTCCGCTTCTGTAGGTTCTTGTGTGCTGACGAAATGGGAAACTCCCATCTGTCGTGCCCGGGTAACGTAATCAGTGTCTCTGTTCCTTTGTTGTGGAGGTGGCTGCGGTTGCGGGGTGTAGTTCGGGAAGGCCGCAAATGACTGCGCCATTTGCTCAAAAAATTGTTGCATCCCCGGAAATTGCGGCATACCCGGGTTGTGTCCCGGGCCCTGGCGTGCATGTGATGCCTCGCCATACTCCTCTGGCCCAGGGGCCTCCACGTGAGGTTCCTCCTCGGGTTCCTCACGCGGTACTCGCGGTGGTCTTCCACGTCTCTTCGGCGGCATTCTGCAACATTCATAAAGAGTTAGTTCTAACGACACAAGTCACCTTCATAATTTAACAGTCAATTCATTATGTCTATGAACCGACTCCCACCCTAAGGCTCTGACTACCTCTAGAACCCTAACGCCTAGGAGCAACCGTCTCTGATACCACTTAATGTAACACCCCCTTTCCACATAGGGACCAGTGTCACACCAGCTGGGCCGGAAATACATCCAACCCATAAGCTGTGAAATCTAGATTCATAATATCAGGAAATACTCTAAATAAAGTCATAAACATAACATAACTTGCTCCCTATTGGGAGACCAGACATGGTCGAGATTATGTCATAACACGATACACAACAAGCCTGGGCGGCAAGGCCCCAAATACAACCATATTCCAAATTTACATAACAAGTCCTCAAGACTAAAACATAAATATAAAACAGGTAGTCAAGCCAGAGCCATCTAGACCTTGACCCTCGCCCGTGGCACGACCTACTGTGCGGGCCCCTGCCTAGGTCCTGCAATGAAAAATAACAACCGAGAAGCTGAGCTATGCGAGCTCAGTGAATTGTGAACAATTCTGCCAGGTATTCGCATACCTGTCCCATATATCCAAATCTCAACAAAAGTAAGATACTAGCATGTAAGCAATTCAAAACATGAAAATCTGTATGTTATCTAGAATCGGGTTAACATGCCAATGTACTCGGAAACAAGGAAAACCCGTGTAAACCTAATATTAATCATAATCATCCTTTGCATAGAATATGCAACTATATAGGTATGCAAGACCTCCTGAAGCACTAGCCTGCACCCCTGGTTTCGATTCCCCCGGGAGAAACAACTATCAGGGGGTATGTTCTGCCGCGCCTGATCCTAGGGCGCCGAGCACCCATCCTCGGCATCGAGGTATGTCTCACCATACACGAAGTCGTCATGCAAAAATGCACCTCGCACTGATAAGGGCTTCTCGGAATCGGGATGAAATTTCATGATAAAACAGTTGAAAGCATGAGTTTGTTTAAAACCAATTTTTAAAACCTCTCCATCCCTAACCCAATATCAATGCTCCTAATTCTATCCTCGCTGTATCTTCCGGTACGTCTAGCTAGGGTGCAGCTTAACTTGCCAACTCCTCATTCTACCAATTTGGGGTATTCCTTTATAAGAGAATATATTAGTTCCACTTTGTAATCTATGCAAGCATGAAATTCTCAACGTTAATATAAAAAACGAAAAACCATCGGTAAACACAACTCAAATCAAGGCTCGCATAAGTCACAAGAAATTCAAAATGCGATAAGATTCTTGCTTACAACATAATGTACAGAAAGTCCACTCACCTTAGTCCTTGCGAGTTCCTAGGAATCATTGGGTCCTTCAATGGCTTCACTGAACCTTTTCCTCCCTAGAATCAATGAGAGTACTGAATAAATACAAACTCCATATTTCTCTTAACTCGTCTTATAGTTTAAGAATCACGGAGTTTTAAAGACATGGTTCCGTATTCTTAACTTAGACTTCTAATCATTTCAAAGTTAGCTTGTAAGAGACATTAACCTCTTAAGACCATGTTTTCATACTTAATGAACATCACATGCCCTTAAATCCTTATATTACCCTTAAGCATGTTTAGCTAGCCGACATTAAACACTCTAGAGCATGAATACCCTGAAGCATGGCAATTATGGGCATTGGGCCTACATAAGCATGTGAATTACAAAAGCTAACATACTAAAGCAAGCTAACATGGTCACTAATCGGCATTAATGCCTTAGGACTTTCATGAAAATTTAGTGCACCTTCCTGTTTATAGGGCCCGAAACATTATACAATCAATCACATATATCATAATGCATGATAGGCCATGGTTCTACATTATCATTCAAGCATTCAAACTCTCTATTCTTCCCTTGATCTTCCTCTAATCCTAGCCTAATTACAAACTTAGCATCAAGCAATACTCATCACCACAAGTTCCTTCAAACATGCATCTAACTTAGGGGTTTTCCCCAAATCCAAATTACTAGGGCGTTACTTGGAAAAAGAGAGGGCTCGTCGGCGTAGGGCTGTGAACTATCCACATGTGAGGGAGATCGCGATGGGAAAGCTGGCGGCGCTGGTGGTCGTGATCAAGGGTGGCCGGCCGGCTCCATGAATCGGGCGGAGGAGCGTGGGGGGTCCGCTAACCGGGTCACCGTGCGGGGGAAGCGCCCGGCGGTGACTCTCGTGCACTGGCAAGGGCTCTGGCCGGAGGCGGTGAGGTTCCGGCGTGGCCGAGGAGATGGACGCGACTCGAGGTTGAATCGGCCCACCCTCGTGCACGAGAGAGATGGTGAGGGGAAAGAGAGAGAGAGTGATGAATTTTTCTCTCATCTCTAAGACTTACCTTATAGCCCCTTTCATGATGAATTTAATTTCACTATTCTAATATTAAATTGTCACATGGCTCTAATAGTATATATTATCATGGTCACATGGCTCCAATGACCACTTTAATCAACCTTCTCTCCTTCCATTATTATTATCCTCAATTAACTTTACTATTCAAACATTAAATGGTCACATGGCTCCAATATTGTATATTATTATTATCACATGGCTCCAATGACCACTTAATCAACCCTATCTCCTTCTTTTATTTAGCTACCCTTCATTTAAAATAATATAATTATCGAAGTTCCTGTAGCATCACATGACTTAGTGTAGCTTCACTTGTCCCAACTCAATTATTCACCCATCCATGCATGCGGACCTGCACTCCACCAATTCCGGGTCAATGATCCCGGACATCCTGCAGATCTTGTACCCTCACGAGTGCGCCTCTTGTCGCACTGCATCCGCGATTTCCGGCTTTTGACTCGCCCGATCTACTTTATCGGAACTCTAATATTTGTCTGTTTCTCTTAATTACTCTTGATTAATTAACACTTAATAATTTATGAACTAATTAATCCAGCTTCCACTATTATCCACTTCCAACTATTTCGAATCAGAATGGCCCGACCCCATAGTTGCTAAGTTGGATTTCTAGTTGCCCCTTAATTTCCGACTTCTCTCTAATCGAAGTTTTAAACCAACGAATAATTATAAATTTTCCAATCCCTCACATTATTTATTGGGAAATCAACCAAAAGATAACTCAGAATTTTCGGGGCGTTACAACTCTCCCACCCTTAAGAAATTTCGTCCCCGAAATTTTGTACATCGACTTCTAAAATAACTGAGAATACTGTGCCCTCATCAGGTCTTCTCTCTCCCAAGTGGCTTCCTCCACTTGATGGTGACTCCAAAGAACCTTTACTAGAGGAATGGTCTTGTTCCTCAATACCTGCTCTTTCCAATCAAGAATCTGTACGGGCCCCTCTACATAAGTCAAATTCGGAGCCAACTCTACAGTCGGCCCCGTCAAAACTTGATGTTGATCTCCAAGGTATTTCCGCAGGACCGATACGTGAAATACGTTATGGATCCGTGACAGCTCCTCCGGTAAAGCTAAACGGTAGGCCACATTGCCTATTCTATCCAGAATTTCATAAGGCCCAATGTATCGCGGACTCAGTTTTCCACGTTTGTGAAACCTCATCACGCCCCTCCATGGGGATACTTTCAGGAAGACCCAATCCCCATCAAAACTCAAGGGAATCGGGCGACGGTTATTAGCATAACCCCGCTGCCTATCTTGGGCTTTAATCAATCGTTCTCGGATGAGCTTCACCTTCTCCGCAGTCTGTTGTACCAGCTCTGGACCGAGCATTTTCTGCTCACCTTCTACATCCCAGCATAACGGAGTTCTACATCTCCTGCCATATAATGCTTCAAAAGGTGGCATGCCGAGGCTACTCGTAGCAAGTATTGTAGGCAAACTCTAGTAACCCTGCATTCTCGTCCCCAACTTCCCAGGAGTTCCATAACGCAAGCCCGGCGGATCTTCAAGTATTTGAATCGCCTCTTCTCATTGCCCGTCCTCCTCGGATGGTATGCCGTACTTAAGTTCGACTTTGTCCCCAATGCCGTATGCGTGCTCTCCCGAAATAAGAACTCGAACCTTGGGTCCCCGTCCGATATGATGGACAGTGCACCCCATGTAATCGTACTATTCGATCCATCGCATAACCGTGCGCTACCGGGCTTGGGAATACGTTGTCTTGATTGGAATAAAGTGGGCTGACTTAGTCAATCTATCAATAATCACCCAAATGGCGTCTTTACCTTGACTGGTCCGAGGTAGGCCGGTCACAAAATCCATCGCTATCTTCTCCCACTTCCATTCCGAATATCCAAGGGTACCAAAGAATCCCCGACGCTTGTGTTGCTTTGATCTCACGCGGATCATACACCGCCAATGTATTCCGCTATGTCCTTCTTCATTCTTCTCCAAACGTAGTTCTCCTTGATGTTCCGATACATCTTGGTACTCCCTGGATGCATCGCATAAGAAGAGTTATGAGCTTCCTCCATGATCTGTAGCTTGAGAGCTGTCTCGTTGCGTGGCACATATATACGCGCCCCAACCATACGTGCTCCGTCTGGTGACAAGGAATAGTTACACTGGCCGCGTCTTTTTCCCAGTGTTCGTTTCCCCGCTCGTATCGATTCAGCTAGTTTCATTAGCTTGAGATCTTGTAGTTGGGCCTCTCTAATCTGTGCTATCAGCGTCGCGCGGAGATGGAAGCTCGCAAGTAGCACTCCTAGTTCATCCACTGAGAATTGCACTCCAGTGGATCTTAGATCATATAGTTGGGTGATATTGGTAGTTCCTATGCGCGCCATTGTCTTCCTGCTCAGCGCATCTGCCACCACATTTGCCTTCCCGGGGTGGTACTCGAAAGTGCAATCGTAATCCTTCAGCAGCTCCATCCACCTTCGTTGTCTCATATTTAGCTCCCTTTGGCTCATCAAATATTTTAGGCTTTTGTGGTCTGTGAAGATTTTACAGGCTTCCCCATACAGGTAGTGTCGCCATATCTTCAAAGCAAACACCACAGCCGCCAACTCCAAATCGCAATCTTGGATAATTAGCTTCATGAGTTTTGAGGTTGTCTAGGCGATAAGCAACAACTCTGCCTTTGCCGCGATCAAGACACAACCCGACCCTCGATCTGAAGCATCACTATAAACCTCAATCCTATCCTACCCGTAGGTAGGGTGAGGATCGGAGCAGCATACCAACCGTCCTTCGCCATGGAAACTTTGTTCGCAATCCTCAGTCCACACGAAACGTGCATCCTTCCTCAGCAACTTCGTCATTGGCTGAGCGATCGCAGAAAATCCTTCCACTAACCGCCTGTAGTAACCGGCTAACCCCAGGAAACTCCTGATTTTCTTGACCGTGGTTGGGGCTGGCCAGTTCACTACCGCTTCTATCTTCTCAGGGTCCACGCAGATTCCTGCCGCTGAGGCGACGTGCCCAAAGAAGTTGGTCTGTTCTAGCCAAAACCCACACTTGCTGAGTTTGGCATACAGCTGCTGCTCCCTCAACGTTTGTAGTACTATTCTCAGATGATAGATGTGTTCCTCCACGCTCCGAGAATACACCAAAATATCATCGATGAATACTACGACGAACTGGTCCAAGTAAGGTGCGAACACCCTGTTCATCATCTCCATGAACGCTGCCGGGCCATTCGTCAGCCCAAACGGCATTACTAAAAATTCGAAATGCCCGTATCGGGACCGAAATGCCGTCTTCGGTACATCCTCGTCTCGTACCCGCAATTGGTGATAGCCCGACCTTAGATCGATTTTGGAGAAGACACAGGCTCCCCTCAGCTGATCGAACAAGTCATCAATGCGCGGCAGCGGGTACTGGTTCCGGATGGTGGCCCTATTAAGTAGTCGATAATCGATACACATCCTCAAGGAGCCATCCTTCTTCTTGACGAACACAACAGGTGCGCCCCATGGAGAGACACTGGGTCTGATGAACCCCTTCTCTAGTAGCTCGCCAAGCTGAATCTTCAACTCCTTTAACTCCTTAGGGGCCATCCTGTATGTTGGTCTGGAAATCGGAGTGGTTCCTGGATGTAATTCAATAGAAAACTCTACTCCTCTATGTGGGGGTAACCCGGGTAGCTCCTGAAACACATCAGGGTACTCGCACACCACGGGTATACCCTGTACATCTGTCCCGGCGGCTTCGACTTCACTCATGGTCGCTAGGTAGGCTTCTTCCGTCTCAGCTCGTCTCCCATAGAAAAGAATCTCTGCCTCCCCTGGGCGCTGAAACCGCACCATCTTCCTAAAACAATCGACTTGGGCATGATGAGCTGATAACCAATCCATACCTAGGATTGCGTCAAACTCCAGGATCTTCATCGGGATCAGATCCGCTATAAGTTCCCGATCATCTATCTTCACACTACATCCCTCATAAACTATTTTTACAATCATAGAGCTACCTATGGGGGATGCTACACAAATAGGTTCTACTAAACTAGTAGCATAAACATCCTCAGGCACTGGGAAGGTAGTAGCAATGTAGGAATACGTAGAACCAGGATCAATCGGGATGCAAGCATCAGTGTTAAAGATCTGCATGGTACTCATGGCGACATCTGGGATGTTTACGGCCTGCTGTTGAGTCAATGCAAATGCCTGTGCTTGTAACTGAGATGGAGGCCCACGACCTCCTCCCCCGGATCTGCCTCTTGTAGACTTGCCCCGATTGCTTCCAGTGCTACCCACCACCGAACGCCCCTGTGGCTGGTACGCACTCTGGCCTCCTGAAAAAGTCGGTGGAGTCGTCTCATTCCCTTGGACCAAAAGTGGGCACTCCCTCTTGAAATGGCCCGGTTGTTGACAATGATAACAGATTCCAGACCCGGCACCCATCATGCACTCTCCAGAATGGAACCGATTACAGGTAGGGCATGGTGGCTTCCTTTGTCTGTTTCCACCTGTAGAAGACCCACCACTACTACTGCTGTTACTTTTCTTACTGGGCCTTGAACTTTCTCCTGACTGGGAGCTAGGATTACCTCTCTTGTTCCACTTTTCTTGCCTCTTCTTCTGCCTTAGCAAGCCTCTCTCCACTGCCATTGCAGAATTAACAACACCTCCAAAATCCTCAAACCCATGTGACATTACAGGGATCTTAATCTCATCACGAAGTCCTTCTTCGAACTTCCAATATTTATTATATTCATCCTTTACCATTTCAGGTGCGTATCGACTTAAGGTATTGAACTTGATCACATACTCAGCCACCGTCGAGCCACCTTGGTTCAGATAGATGAACTCTACTCTTTTCGCATCCCGATAGGCTCGGGGTGAGTACTCCTTATTGAAGGCCTTCTTGAAGTCCGCCCATGTCCATACCCTCGATCTCGGGGAACATTCCCGAACTGTTTCCCACCAGGCTAGAGCTTCCGGTCCCTGTATAAGAGTTACTGTAATGATCTTTTCTTCCTCCTCGGAACCTCATAGCCTCAATACGTATTCGAGATATCGAATCCAGGCTTCCGCTTCTGTAGGTTCTTGTGTGCTGACGAAATGGGAAACTCCCATCTGTCGTGCCCGGGTAACGTAATCAGTGTCTTTGTTCCTTTGTTGTGGAGGTGGCTGCGGTTGCGGGGTGTAGTTCGGGAAGGCAGCAAATGACTGCGCCATTTTCTCAAAAAATTGTTGCATCCCCGGAAATTGCGGCATACCCGGGTTTTGTCCCGGGCCCTGGTGTGCATGTGATGCATCGCCATACTCCTCTGGCCCAGGGGCCTCCACGTGAGGTTCCTCCTCGGGTTCCTCACGCGGTACTCGCGGTGGTCTTCCACGTCTCTTCGGCGGCATTCTGCAACATTCATAAAGATCTAACGACACAAGTCACCTTCATAATTAACAGTCAATTCATTATGTCTATGAACCAACTCCCACCCTAAGGCTCTGACTACCTCTAGAACCCTAACGCCTAGGAGCAACCTGTTCTGATACCACTTAATGTAACACCCCCTTTCCACATAGGGACCAGTGTCACACCAGCTGGGCCGGAAATACATCCAACCCATAAGCTGTGAAATCTAGATTCAAAATATCAGGAAATACTCTAAATAAAGTCATAAACATAACATAACTTGCTCCCTATTGGGAGACCAGACATGGTCGAGATTAGGTCATAACCCGATACACAACAAGCACAGGCGGCAAGGCTAAATACAACCATATTCCAAATTTACATAACAAGTCCTCAAGACTAAAACATAAATATAAAACAGGTAGCCAAGCGAGAGCCATCTAGACCTTGACCCTCGCCCGTGGCACGACCCTCTTGTCCATCGCGGCGGCCCCCCTAGGTCCCGCAATGAAAAATAACAACTAGAAGCCGAAGCTATGCGAGCTCTGTGAATTGTGAACAATTCTGCCAGGTATTCGCATACCTGTCCCATATATCCAAATCTCAACAAAAGTAAGATACTAGCATGTAAGCAATTCAAAACATGAAAATCTGTATGTTATCTAGAATCGGGTTAACATGCCAATGTACTCGGAAACAAGGAAAACCCGTGTAAACCTAATATTAATCATAATCATCCTTTGCATAGAATATGCAACTATATAGGTATGCAAGACCTCCTGAAGCACTAGCCTGCACCCCTGGTTTCGATTCCCCCGGGAGAAACAACTATCAGGGGGTATGTTCACTGGCGCTGATCCTAGGGGCCGAAAGCACCCATCCTCGACGCATCGAGGTATGTCTCACCATACACGAGTCGTCATGCAAAAATGCACCAGACCGATAAGGGCTTCTCGGAGTCAGGATGAAATTTCATGATAAAACAGTTGAAAGCATGAGTTTGTTTAAAACCATTTTTTAAAACCTCTCCATCCCTAACCCAATATCAACGCTCCTAATTCTATCCTCGCTATATCTTCCGGTACGTCTAGCTAGGGTGCAGCTTAGCTTGCCAACTCCTCATTCTACCAATTTGGGGCATTCCTTTATAAGAGAATATATTAGTTCCACTTTGTAATCTATGCAAGCGTGAAATTCTCAGCGTTAATATAAAAACGAAAAACCATCGGTAAGCACAACTCAAATCAAGACTCGCATAAGTCACAAGAAATTCAAAATGCGATAAGATTCTTGCTTACAACATAATGTACAGAAAGTCCACTCACCTTAGTCCTTGCGAGTTCCTAGGAATCATTTGGGTCCTTCGTGACTTTGAACCTTTTCCCCTCCCTAGAATCAATGAGAGAGTACTGAATAAATACAAACTCCATATTTCTCTTAACCGTCTTATAGTTTAAGAATACGGAGTTTTAAAGACATGGTTCCGTATTCTTAACTTAGACTTCTAATCATTTCAAAGTTAGCTTGTAAGAGACATTAACCTCTTAAGACCATGTTTTCATACTTAATGAACATCACATGCCCTTAAATCCTTATATTACCCTTAAGCATGTTTAGCTAGCCGACATTAAACACTCTAGAGCATGAATACCCGAAGCATGGCAATTATGGGCATTGGGCCTACATAAGCATGTGAATTACAAAAGCTAACATACTAAAAGCAAGCTAACATGGTCACTAATCGGCATTAATGCCTTAGGACTTTCATGAAAATTTCGGCGGCACCTTCACTGTTTATAGGGCCCCGAAACATTATACAATCAATCACATATATCATAATGCATGATAGGCCATGGTTCTACATTATCATTCAAGCATTCAAACTCTCTATTCTTCCCTTGATCTTCCTCTAATCCTAGCCTAATTACAAACTTAGCATCAAGCAATACTCATCACCACAAGTTCCTTCAAACATGCATCTAACTTAGGGGTTTTCCCCAAATCCAAATTACTAGGGCTTTACTTGGAAGAAGAGATTGCTTTCGTCAGTAGGGGTCGTGAACTATCCACCGGTGAGGGAGATCGGACGGGAGAGGTGGCTGGTGGTGTGCGTGATCAAGGGGTGGCCGGCCGGCTCCATGAATCGGGCGGAGGAGCGTGAGGGGGTCCGCTAACCGGCCGCCGTGGGGGCCGTGGGTGACTCGGCACTGCACTGGTGGCCAGCGGTGAGGTTCCGGCGTGGCCGAGGAGATGGCCGCGACTCGAGCGTGAATCGGCCCACCCTCGTGCACGAGAGAGATGGTGAGGGGAAAGAGAGAGAGAGTGATGAATTTTTCTCTCATCTCTAAGACTTACCTTATAGCCCCTTTCATGATGAATTTAATTTCACTATTCTAATATTAAATTGTCACATGGCTCTAATAGTATATATTATCATGGTCACATGGCTCCAATGACCACTTTAATCAACCTTCTCTCCTTCCATTATTATTATCCTCAATTAGCTTTACTATTCAAACATTAAATGGTCACATGGCTCCAATATTGTATATTATCATTGTCACATGGCTCCAATGACCACTTAATCAACCCTATCTCCTTCTTTTATTTAGCTACCCTTCATTTAAAATAATATAATTATTGAAGTTCCTGTAGCATCACATGACTTAGTGTAGCTTCACTTGTCCCAACTCAATTATTCACCCATCTCTGCATGCGACCTGCACTCCACCAATGGGTCAATGATCCCACATCAACTGCGTCTTGTACCCTCACGCAGTGCGCCTCTTGTCGGACCGGATCCGTGATTTCCGGCTTTGACTTCGCCCGATCTACTTTATCGGAACTCTAATGTTTGTCTGTTTCTCTTAATTACTCTTGATTAATTAACACTTAATAATTTATGAACTAATTAATCCAGCTTCCACTATTATCCACTTCCAACTATTTCGAATCAGAATGGCCCGACCCCATAGTTGCTAAGTTGGATTTCTAGTCGCCCCTTAATTTCCGACTTTTCTCTAATCGAAGTTTTAAACTAACGAATAATTATAAATTTTCCAATCCCTCACATTATTTATTGGGAAATCAACCAAAAGTAACTCAGAATTTTCGGGGCGTTACATCAGGTGTTTAGGAGAGAAACTCTGTAAAATGGATTATTCCCACAACTCTTCCAAGATTATGTGTTCCCTAGAACTACTCACAAGTGTAGATTAGTAACTCACCTAAATAGAGGGTGTGAAAGCGTTGCAGGAATTCTTGGTCCATACCTTATATTTATCAATATGAAATCCATACTTGCCACAATCTATAAATATCTGGAGGTGATTCAATGCCCGAGTATCTCCCTTCTCTGATTGATTGTCATCATTATTTACGTAAAGTGTTCTTAAGCCAATTTCCTTTTTAGTAATTAGATTAGAAAGCCAACAATCTTTAGATAGGCTGGGTAACAGACAATTAGATATGATTAGTAGTCTAGGTCTCTGTGGGTTCGACATCCGACTTCTATAGTCCACTTTATTACTTGATACAACCCATGTACTTGCGCTCTAAGCATTAGTCACATAACATACACGAATCAGTCCCTTAGAGACCCCTAGGAGTTCACGCCCTAACTTCTCAATACTATTCGCCATCTCCTTCCATAAAGTGTCTGTATCAGCATTCATGTTTTTACCTTCCTCTTTCTATATTTTATTCTTACCAATTTAAAGCCCACCATCTAATCCTACTTTGATTAACCCTCTTTTTTATTTTCACTATACCCTTTTTCTTTACATCCAACACCACAACCCATGTTGGGTGGTTAATGCTTCTCTAGGTATAAAGAATATTGTAAAATGAAAAATAATTTTACTAAGCGCTTGGATTGCCTCCCAAGAAGCACTTGTTTAACATCACTAGCTTGACGTACCTGATTTTACCTTAAGAGGGTTCAAAAACATGCAAGCTCTCTCCAGCTTTACCCTTGAACTTGCCAAACAATGATACGCCCAAGTTAGAATAAATAGAACATTCACTCCGGTTCATACCAGGGCCTCTTCTTATTATAGGGTGAGCTGAAACAATATTGTTGACCCCTTCCTTGTTTACCTTCTTCCAAACATTTTCTCAAGCTTAGAATTTCTACCGCTTCTTTGTCGCCTTTATCTCAGCTCTTGGATAGCCTTTACTGCAGCATAATTTTCTTGAGCTTCTCCCAAATCGTCATCAACCTCTCCTAGATATTATATTAGTGGGTCAATAGCGACCAACTCCTCCATGTACTAGGATGTAATCAAATCAACATTATCAATACTGTACGAGGTATCATCATGATCCATCGTGTGTCGCATAGCTTCGGGCAACTTGAATACTACTTCTTGATCTCCAACCCTCAGTGCCAATCTTCCCTCTGCATGATCTTCCAAGACCCAAGAAGTAGCTAGAAAGGGTCAGCCAAGTATAATTGGGACATCGATATCTTCTTTCAGATATAAGTGCATGAAGTCTACTAGGAAGATAAACTTGTCTATCTTAACAAGCATGTCCTCAATTTTACTCTTGGTTGTCTCACCAACCTATCAGCGAGCTGCAGAGTTATACTTGTTGGCTTTGGTTCATCAAGCCCTAACTTCATGTAAAGCTTGTAGGGCATTACATTTATACTCCCCCCTGAATCTGCTAGTACCTTCTTCATGATCCCTTTACCAAGTACACAAGGGATGATGAAACTACCCTGGCCTTTCAATTTCTTTGGCAGTTTTCACTGCAGAATTGCTGAATATTGCGCATTTAGCGTGACGAAAACCACATCTTCCAATTTCCTCTTGTTGGATAGAAGTTCCTTCATAAATTTTGCATACTTTGGCATCTGGGAAAGGACTTCTACCAACCATAAGTTGATGCGCAGCTGCATTAACATGTCCAGAAAGTTTGCAAATTGGGCATCTTCCTTGTCTTTCTTTAGCCTTGTGGGATACGGAACTTGAGGTTGACATGAGGGCATGGGTGGCTGCTCCACCTCCTTCTCTTTTTCCTTCCGCTTCCCATCATAACTAGCAACTAGTTAAGATTCTTTCACCTCAATAATTCTTTCAATTTGGGGTTTAAGAACGGGAAACACAACCTTTTTCCCACTCCTTATTGTAATGGCCTTGAGTTGCTCCCGGGGATTTTCCTCCGTGTTGCCTGGAAATTTACTTGGGGTCTCTCCGATAGAGTCTTAGCAATTTACCCAACCTGATTTTCCAAGTTCTGAATTGTCACTTGCAAGTTTCTAACTATTGCATCATTACCTTGAATATACTTTAACAATAGTTTAACAATGGTGGGGTTCCTTTCTTGTTGTTTTGGTGGGTGTTGGAAGCCAGGAGGATATTGTCCCGCTTGTGGATTTCCATAAGAAAGAATCAGATTGTTCCATTTTGGAATATATGGCCTGTATTTACTCTCTGGTTGCCTTTGTGCATTACCCATGTATTGTACTTCATCCATGGGGACAATTTCAGTGCTTGTAATCGGGCATTGTGATACCTCATGTCCTCCTCCATATGTATTACAAAACATGACTGCAACGGAGCATGTGTTACTACCAGATGTACTCCTCCACATCTATTACAAAACATGACTACAGTGGAGCGTGTGCTACTACAAGTTGTAAGAAGCTCAATCTTCTTTGCCAAAACATTTAATTTCTCAGCAAGATCAGAATCTATGATGGTGACTTCATCAACGGCCCCAGCGGGTTTAGGTTGTTTTCCTTTTGTAGACCAATAAGATTCATTGCTAGCTATGTCCTCAAATAATTGCTCAGCATCTTAAGGATACTTGTTTCGCAATGATCCACCCCCGTCTACATCAACAAGTTTCCTTGAAGAGTTATTTAGCCCATTATAAAAAGTACGGATCGTTGCACATGGATCAAGACCATGTTGAGGATAATGTCGAAGCAAGTTTTTATATCTCTTAAGCTTCAAAAATGATTCTGATTTATCTTGCTTGAAGGTGGAAGTATCCAATCAGAGCTTCGCGGCTTTGCTTGGTGGGAAGTAACGTCAAAGGAATTTGTCAAGCATCTCGGCCCAAGTGCAAATAGATCACGAGGGAAGTGAAGTGAGCCATCGATATGCTCCCTCTCTCAAACTGAATGGGAAGAGCCACAATCTAATAGCATCATCAGAGGCCCCATTGATTTCAAACATATTGCAAATTTGAACAAATTTTGTTAAATGGGTATGGGGGTCCTCATCCAGCCTACCATCAAACTGAGTCGAGTTTTATATCATAGTCACTATACTGGCCTTTATCTCAAAATTATTCATGTTGACATTCTGTGGATGGATGCTAAACTCTTCTCAAGTATATTGGGGCCATTCATATTTGGATAATGTTCTTCTTCTCTTGGCCTAGATGGGTACTTCACTGACTTCAAGATTGATTTCTACAGGAATGGAGTTTTCTGCTTCTGAAGAGGACCCTAGAACTGACTCCTCTACCCCTCTGAGTCTCCGATGTAAAGTTCTCTCCATCTCACTGTCTACTTCGATCAAGCCCTTTGGATTTGCACGGGTCATGCATCAACTCCTTGCAAGAAGAGACAAATGAAGAAATTAGAATTCAGGATATCAGAACAAAGAAAAAGTAAAATAAAGAAAAAAAGTGACTAAAGTAATAAGTCCTAGTCTCCCTAGTAATTCTAAGTCCCCGGCAACTATGCCAAAAACTTGATATGCTAATTCCGTAAGTGCACGTGTCGTATCAAGTAATAAACCTAAAAAGTCGGATGTCGATCCCATGGAGACAAGAAAGTACTAGTACCAACTATTCCTCTATTAGTTAGTCGATCTAGAAATTGGTGGTTATGGACTAAACCTAGAACTAAAGAAAACTAATAACCAAAACTATGGAAAAAAGGATTTGAGTTTGAAGGCAATTAATCACGAGAAGGGGATACTTGGGCAATGAATCCCCCTTTGACTTTACTCTAAGATATGGATGCAGACATGGGCCAAGGGTTCCTAAGTTGTACTAATTCCACTAATACCTAATTCCATCAATTTCATTATACTCTAGGGAACCTATATCTTGGAAAGATTGTGGGAATAATTCGTAATAAGAGCTCGCTCTCCTTTGTACCCAATCTCTCGACGTACTCATAATCCCCTCTATTGGAGTAGGTCTACACACAGGGAGGCGTTTGCTTCTTCCCTCGGTGGACTATAATAGCCTCTTCGGGCTGCCGCAACGTAGAGAGTCTAATAAAATAATAAACATCCAATAGACTCACAAAACTAAATAAATCAAGTAACCATAGAAATCAAATCAACTTTAATCCATAATCCAAGGGTTCATCATATCCAAGTTTCTACAAAATTAGTTCCCCATTAAAGGAGAACACCAATCCACTAAAAAGAGATTGAATGTCGAAAAAGCCATAATGATAGACGCTATTACCTTCACCGTTGGTGGCTTCTAGTAATTAACTCTTCAATGTAGCTACCTTCTCTCGCTATAAATGGAGTAGTGGTCCAAGGGGCCCTCAAGCCCAAATTCTCCAAAGATCAATCTTCTCCTCTGGTGGTTCTCCCTCCCCAAAACCCTCATTAATCGTATTTATATCACCCAATAGGGTTTTGGGGTGTCTATTTTTGTTTCTGTCCCTACCTGGGTCCATAATATAATGAGACATCATGCCATACGTGCATCTATATGGATTGTATGAGAACTCATATGACCATGTTGAGAATTGATTCTTCTGTTCCCAAATCCATACAAACCATATGATCTCTTATATGATACCCCATATAGCTCCCAGGTTGATCCATACGGACCGTATGAGCTCTCGTATAGCCCTTGGAGAGTCAAGGCAGGGACCATTCTGCTGCTCAAGTTCATACGGGTCGTATGGGGATCCGTATGAAGCTGTGCTCGCTTCAAAATTACATCGTTTTTGCCCCAAAAGTGATTGTGAGGCCCCAATTCTTGATTGGAATTATCTCCCAAAGCTTTCTTGCTCTTGTTGTATCATCATTACGCCTTATTTATAAAAAAATAACACCTTTTAACTATCAGCAAACTATAATTTCACCAAATTAGCATGTGAAGCATACATGAATACAATAAGAAATTATGCCCACTTAAACACTTATCAAAAGTGGTATAAAAATATGATCAATTGAACACTTATCAAGCTACACAAGTGGGAGGAAACCCGAAAGTGAAATCAAAAGAGTTGCGATAGATCAAGCCTTTATCAATGCTGCAGAACTGAATTCGACGCGTCGGGAATGTGCCACATAATAGAAGAGAAGACTGACACGTTGGTTGTTGTGGCTATATAAAGAAACTTAGGGTTTCCTCAATTTTTTATCTTGGATTTTACCACTCCTTGAGGCGGCCAAGGCTTGATGACCCCAAGGACGTACAGAAGGAGTTCATCAATGGTAGCACCGACGATCTGGAGGGGAAGAGCGCTTGGTGATAGGGAACACCTAAGGATAACTATTCTTTTTTATTGCTCTTTATTTGAGTTTGTCCTTGTATTTAAATATGAATCTATTGTCAAATAAACATAATGTTTGTTTTGCTTTAGTTTCAATGTTGTCAGGCTAGATGTAACGCCCCGAATTTTCTAAGTGATTAGATCAGAAAATTTTTGATAATTAATGAGATTAATTAGCATGGAAAATGAAATTAATTATTTTAAAGCCCAATTAAAAGAAAATCGAGGAATAATAAATTTAAATCCAACCTTGCAACTAATAGGGTTAGGGAAAGCCTTATTGGATCAGGCTGCTTACAGTTGGAATAGTTGGAGGTGGACGGTAAAGATAACATTGATTAATTAATTAGGAGATTTCGTAAGTGTTAATTAATCAAAATTAATTAAGTAGGAGAATCGGACAAATGTTCGAGTTCCGATAAAGTAGATCGGGCGAGTTAAAAACTGGTATTCGCAGATTTGGTCTGACGAGAGATAGACCCCGTGATACTACAATACGCCCGTAATGACTGGAATAATCGACCCGGGATTCTCGGATCTGGGTCGATGAATTATTAAATGGATAATATTAATTAAAAGGGCGATGGAACATAAAGTGGGGAAAGATAAAATAAAATAATTCAAATTGTTTGAGAATAAATTTAATAAATTTAAGTAATGAGATAAGTTAATGTAATAAGTTAAATGAAATAAAATAAAATAAAATGAGTAACATATATACATATGTATATTGATATGTTCATAGGACTTAGGTCAAATTGAAATTTAAATTGAAATGAGATAACTCATGCCTCCGCCTCGATCTGTTCAGCCGTGCCCCTGTCTCTGTGCTCCAATCGACGCTGCCCCACAGTTGTGAGCTCCCGCAGCCCACGCCGCCGACCAGGTCGACCTCCGGCTCACGCGCCGCCCCGTAGCTATTTCCGGCGAGGTTGCTTCCCTGCAAGTCCGTCCGGCCGGTAGCTCCACTCCGGCCAGAGCACTTGTCTTCCACCTCCTCTTGTCCTCTGTCCCATTGTCTTGATGCATGGTTTCGATGACTTGGACGCCGACGAAGCTCTCTCCTTGTTTTTCCGCCGTCCCGACGAGTAGATCCAAGCCCTTCCCACCCCTCTTCCGTTCGATCTTTGGTAAGTATTAATATGTTAATTATAGATATGAAAGCGATGATTATGAAACTTAAAAAGTTTAATAAGGGAATTAATGGGCTTGGAACATTCTATAGGTGCTCGGTAAGGATCGAAGGCGGATCGAGACGAGTTAACCGCCACTCTAATACTCAGTGAAATAAACGCTCTTTTGAATGAATGTTTGAATGTATGCTCAGTGCAAGGAGAGAAGTAATAATTGTATGAATGGATTTAATTGATGAAATGAGTGTATGATTGTATTCATTTCGGGGCCCTCCAAATAGAGAAGGTGCTGCTGAATTTTCGTAGAAAATTTGAGTATTAATGCTTGATTTAGTCTCCTATGATTATGCTTAGCAACTAATCATTTTTAAGAGCATGTTATGAGCTTTAATATTGAGCTTAGGATGATTAGAGCTAAATCTGTTAGTTGAACAATTCCATATTTCCATTCCTTAGAAATACGAACTTCATTATAATAAAAATCAAACTCTACTTAGCTTGATGAAATCACCGTACTCTAACGAGTCTAATTAGAGTATAAGATAAGAATACGGGTTCCGTATTCTTATGAATTTTTTTGAAGCATGTATTAGATCTTAACTAAGAATCATGCTTAGGGGTATTCTAGGACTTATGAAAGCATGTAAAACTCGTTAAGTAGTGAAGCATGACCTTATAAGTTTAGTGTCTTTAATATGCTCCTTCAAGCTTAAATAGGAGTTTAAATTAGGAATACGATTTTCGTATTCTTAGATCTTCGTATTCTAAAGCTATAGAACTAAGTTATGTAGGATACGGACTCCGTACTTATAGATTTCGTATTTCGATTCTAGGAAAGGGAAAAGGTCCAGCGGGAGCTGCCGAAGGACTGAGCCATTCCTAGGGATTTGCGAAGGACTCAAGGTGAGGGGACTTCACCATAAATCTAGATTTATTTCATGTATTTACCATGATTTTGGTTTATCGTATTATTCTGAGATTTATATCGGTTTGTGATTTGCCGATGGATTTTATCGCTATAGTTGCATAGTGATTTTAATACTTGTTATTTGCTATGAATTGAATCAGCATGATTAATTATAAAGTGAAACCTTAACTGACAAAGATTGATATTCACCGTGTCGTGACTGCTCCCTAGCTAGACATAGATGATTGATCCAGCGAGGCTCAAGATAGAGCCCATAGGGAATTGTAGAGGATCTCGGGTTAAGGAAGGGATCTGTTTTAATCCGTTTTTCTTAAACAAAAATGTTTGTGAAATCGTTTCTATATGAAACCCCTTGCGAACTCTTTTGGGTGCCCGAATCAGATACGAGGATGTATGCGTGACGATTGATACAGTTGGTTGATCATACCACTGGTCGTCAGGTCTCGGATATGAGATGGGTGACGATTGATACAGTCGATTGATTATACCACTGGTCATCAGGGCTCGGGTACTGGATCGCAAAAATCAGATACAAGATGTACGCGTGACGATTGATACAGTTTGGTTGATCATACCACTGGTCGTCAGGTCTCGAATATGAGACACGTGACGATTGATACAGTTGGTTGATTATACCACTGGTCGTCAGGCTTTGAGTACTGGATCAGATTATTCCGCTGACTCCCGATCATCAAGATCCGGTTATCCGGCTGATGACAGCTGGGTTCATTCAGAGTATTGAACTAGGGTTGCATGTTGATTACGATACGAGGCTATTGCATATATATGTTTCCTATATGCATGATATGATATGAGATTGATTGCGTGCTATCTTCGGATTTCTGATCATATATCATGCCTATCAAGATTTAAGATAATTTTGTTGATCTTCATGATTTATACTTGCATTGTTCTTGTACTAGTAATTTAGTATAGATGACAGGTATGTATAATGCCTGGCGGAGAAGTTCTTATTCACTGAGCTTGTATAGCTCAGCCCTCTCGACTACTGTTTTTCTGTTACAAGATCTAGACTTGGATCGGGATAGTAGCTCGTGTCTCGAGCAGGGATCGAAATCTAGCTGGCTCTGGCATACCTACTTTGTATTTCATTTTGTTTGGTTGTACTAGACCTTGATTATGTCTTTTCTTCCGCTGTATTTGGGGCCGTAGTTGCCCATATCTCTGTGTGTTGTACTCTATTTATGATTTGGTTTGAATATGACTCCCGATGTGTAACCGGTTATCTTTATGTCATATGAATTTTATTTAGAGTACATAATAATTTTCAGGTTTAAAGTACAGAGCTTATGGGCTGGGTGCACTCCCAGCCCAGCTGGTGTGACATCTGTCTCATTAGCGAGATGGGTATCACACTAGAATCTTAATTTGTTCTAGGGTTGTATGGGATTAAGACTTGAACATTTTTATTATCTAATGTGCAATGGGTTATTAATTGCCATGTGGTATGCTTGTGATGAAATCTCATTGAAACGTTAGTGACATAGTAATGACAAATTAGGATGTTTTAGTCCTAGATTAGCATTGAAGATTGTTAATGCACAAGGTGTATGATACACACACAGAGTGTGTGGATACACTCCCCCAAGTGTACGAGGTCGATCAAGTAGTAAAGTACCCAAAGGTTTGGTAATCGCATCCATAGGGACTTGTATACTTATACTAACTATCTTTTGTTTTCTAGCCTAAGAAAATATAGGAAGTTGTTGGAGAATTCATGGATTAACCTAACTAAGAAACTAACAAGAATATTTGGTAGATTGTGGGTAATCAGAGATGAAGCGCGGCACATCGAATCACAATCTCCCTATGAGTCCCTTGCTACTATTTGATTTTCGGATATGGGCTATCTATTACTTATTCTTGGGGAGTGTGGCAATTGCACCATCTAAATGCCACATCCGATCTCTTAGTATGTGAATCAAACTCAATTACATGTGCCTAGTTGTGTTCTAAACATGGTGAGATATGAGCTAATGCACAAATAGACACACAAATCATAACCATAAACACCTACGTGCTTCGCTACCAAAAACGAGGAATATGACCAGGGCTCATACAAACAAACTACTTAAATCAAGCAAAGTCATGCAAAGATAACTCACAAGAATTAATAAAAGACAAACCACTATTAAAAGAAATTCAATAACAAGTTATCCTTGGGTTCATGTGCCCGAGGCACCACAAAGGGTTTTAGCCTCTCATACTATAAGAATAACAAGGATATTGGAGAAAGTATAATAGAAAACATGGGTGAGTCCCTTGCTAGATGCCTTCTCTGCCTATGATCTTCTCTGAAACCCAAATCGTCGCTCAAAAACCCCACTGAAGACTGATCTCCAAAAGTCTCTGAATTCAATGCCTTCGGCAGGTTTATATAGGCTTTAAATTAATTCTGCATGGGCATGCGGATCTAATGCACGCCCATGCAACTTCTTATGCGACACGTTCTATACCTTTGAAATCAGAGAGGTGCACACCCGTGCACAATTGCTTTTTGACCGTGCACACCTCTGTAAAGCTCATTTTCAACGTGTTTCTTCCTAATTTGTCCTGTTTCTTGTTCCTTTCACTTCTGGCACTTATTTTACCTTCTCAATCACAAAACAAACCCAAAGTAGTATGAAAATAGAGAAATTGATGCAAAACAACGGGATAAGTGCATGCAAATATGATAAAAATATATGTATAATTATGCACTTATCATACTCCCACACTTGAACTTTTGTTTGTCCTCAAGGAAAGAAATTATGAAAAAATAGATAAGTGCAAAATCTTCGATTTTGAAATAATTGGGAGTCCTTCTAGTGCTCGGGAAAACACAGTGATGAGTGCTATGAGTAGTTTTTACAGAAATATGTATTGCCCTGACTCACACCCCCCACGTGTGTGTGTGACCCTTTCTATGATGTCCCTTACTGACTTAAGCACGGCTCACTCGTTATAGAACTTATTCACTAAAGCGGACTCCTTTCGATTTTTCTAGTTGGGTAGTAGATGCATACATCCCATGAGTTAGCCTTTTCCCTTAGTAGGTCATCAAGTGGACATTTGTGATGCCCAAGATCCGACTACTCAAGAGCAGCTTTCACGCTTCATAGGTAATAGCTCTTTCTACCATCTTTTCGGTAGGGCATCCTTGTTGGATCCGACTTTCCGACCATTAGGGCATCCCTAATGGATCCGACTTTCTGGATTTTTTTTTCTTTTCCTTTGTTTTTCTCCTCTTTTTTTCTGATCTTTTTATTTTCTCTCCTTTTTTTGTCAAATGCATAAATCAACTAATGGTCACGAACTTGGTAAAAAAAATCCAAACCTAAGCAGACAAGTGACAAGACAGTCATGGTTTGTGATGAAAATTTTGTGAGGATGTCTGGTAAAGACAAAATTATATAGTATATGTCATGCCCCGAACCACGGCTCAGGTACGTAGACAACCGGCCGCACCCAAACAGGGACTAGTCCCCTTTCCGGCGCAAGGCCTTAAGAACTCCTATACAATAAGTATTCAGAATTAATAATAACAGCGAAATCATAGCTAAAAGATGAAGGGGGTTCGTACAACTCCATACGGTACAATATCGGGTTTACACAACCCCAAGATTAGGATCCAGTCCAGTCACCCCTAGAAATCCATACAACAAAGAAGTAGCCGAGTAATATACAACAAATCTAAATTACAAGTCTCACACAGAATAAAAGATGTACGCAGACCTCAAGACAAATAGAAGTAGCCGAGTCAGCAACTCGGTATATCCCCGCCTAAGCTCGGTCCTACTCCTCCTCGTCCGAACCTGAGTAATATACGAATCAAGTGCATGAGCCTAAAGAATAGGCCCAGTAGGGTCGCATAAACAATCAAAGAGGCGAAGGCCATAAACAAGGAACAGAATAAAGTAAATACAATTATACAAAATACAACAACAACACAGCAAGCAACAAGTAACTGGAATGCGGATAAAATCCACAGATGTACTCAATCTCTGGCATATGTGATACTAAGATGTCTACGACATCTACGACACCATCGGTATCGTCTTCGGCCTAAGCCGGACTAAGCTATAGCATGCATGTGCACATGGTCAGAAGATGCCGCTCTCTGACTGAGCCAAGTGGCCAGATATTATACACCCTCTGCCAGGGTCTCCGTCCGATAGAGCATCAAGTGCTCGTGGCCAGATATTATACGCCCTCTGCCGGGGCCTGGTGGCCAGATATTATACACCCTCGGCCAGGGTCTCCGTCCGATGTATCATGCCTGAAAGTAAGAGATTGATAGTACTAATACCTAACAACAGGTATAAATATATATATCCAAGGCAGCAACATCCTGAATATATAATGATCGGTGACCTCATCGAGATCAGGAGTCAATACGTATTTAAGAAGTAAACTCTACTCAAATACGCATAAGAAGAACATGAAACGATAGCAACAATCCTCTCGAGATATAAAACCAACACATATGAGGAAGACCATCTCAAATATATATCGGGAACCTCTCGAGGAAATAATAGTACAAAATCAAAGTGGGGTAGGAGGAAGGAATACTCACAAACCTCCGGTGTGAGAGCCTACCTGGCTAGAAGCAGATCCCTGATCCTTGTCGCACCTCACGCGTCCAAATCAGGATCTAGTAATTAGATAGAGACTCTCAGTGCCTTTACACTTAAGCAAATCTCCTATCTAGATATCAAATACAATTACACATGAATTCTTAAATTTGATCATACTTGGAAGACATAACCTACTCGAAGTATGTTTCCTTACTTAACAAGCATATCGCGCCTTCAAGATTCTTAGAATGCCCCTAAGCATGCTTAATTATCCAAAATTTACTAATCTAGCACATGACGTCCTTAAGCATATAAGTCATGGAGACAAGTCAAGATTGAGCATGTTAATATGAACATGAATGGGCATTTCTACTTAAAAATTTTCTTGGAATTTCGGCGGCACCTCCCCTCTTTGTAGGGCCCCGGAATTAATACAAACATACATCCATAATTAATCCAATTAACCATAACAACATCTAATACACTTAACATGTATTCATGCTTCTTTTCCCCCCTTAATCCCTTTCTAATAACAGCCCTAATAGTTCATACAAATCGAAGAATTTAAGTTTAGGGTTTCTTTCCCCAAATTAGGGCTCACAGTTGAAGGGATGAAGATGGCGACGCGTAGTTCCGCTGCAGGGCTGCGAAGGGGGATCAGTTGGGCCAACAATTAGCCTCGACGTGGCTCTCCGGCGGCTGTTGGTCGCTGTCGAGGCTGTGTGGTGACTTCACGGCGAAGCTGGTCGGAGGGGGGCCAGTCAAGGCCGCCGTTAGAGGGGTCGGTCACCGGCGGCTGCAGGGTCCTCGCCGGCGTCGTAGCTCGCCGGATCTGCTCGGATCCGGTGGGATCTGGCTGCGCCGGTCGCCGCCTTGCGGACGCTGCGTATAACGACTGCATTTTGCTCTAGGGTGGCGGGGTTAGCGGCGTGGTAGCGCCACCTTAGGGCCTTCGGTGTGGCCGTCGGTCTTGGGATACGAAGGTGAAGAGAGGGGGGTGAGTGATGGTGGCTCGGGGAGAGAGAAGGGAGTGAATGAGAGAGACTCATGCCTCTCTTAAAACCATTTTTTTTATTTATTTTTAATTAAATTACCTAAAGTTGGTCACATGTTTACTATTCACTCAAGGGTGAGGAGTCTATTTCCTCGACGGGGTCCACCGTCATAACCCTCTCGTCCACATGCCTGACCCAGATCCGCGAATCTTGGTTCAAAGGTCCCCGTGATACAAGTGCACTGTAATTTCACGGAATCGGTCTCTCGTCAGACCAGATCCGAGAATACCGGCTTTCAGTCAAATCCCTCGTCACGGGTATCTTTGTGGCATCGCGGTGTCTCAGTCCCCGACCAGATCCACTTTTCCCGGGATTTGAATATTTATTCATTTTCTCTTCTTGATAATTAATCCGAATTAACTAACATATAATTAATCTGGATTTATTAATAACTGATTTATTTCGATTAATTAACGTTTAATTAATCTGGATTATTCAGACATGTGATTTTTCCCAAAACTTCACTGCTCATCACATTGGATTGCCATTTAAAATTTCTGGTAAATAAAAATCTTTATTTATTTCGGGGCGGGTTTTACAATCTCCCCCCTTATAGGAGTTTAGTCCCTAAACTCACAACAAGCTCATCTAAACAAGTCGGGGTAGTGCTTTTTCATGTCAGTTTCGCGCTCCCAAGTAGGTTCACCACTAGTGTGGTTATTCCATCTTACCTTGACCAAAGGAATAGTTCGGTTCCTCAGTTGTTGCTCCTTGTAGTCAAGTATCTCCACCGGCCACTCTTCATAAGATAGATCCTGTTGGAGTTCCACCGGTTCATATTCTATAATCTTGGTTGGGTCTGTCAAGCACTTCCTCAACATGGATACGTGGAAGACATTATGGACCTGGGCCAAATCGGGAGGCAGGGCCAACCGATATGCTACTGTTCCAACCCGCTCTAGTATCTCAAAGGGTCCAATGTAACGCGGGCTAAGCTTCCCGCGCTTTCCAAATCTCCATACACCCTTCATGGGTGATACCTTCAGGAGTACCTTGTCGCCCACCTGGAATTCCACTGCAGAGCGTTTCTTATCCGCATAGCTCTTCTGTCGGCTCTGAGCTACCCTCAGCCTTTCTCTGATGAGCTTCACTTGTTCTTCAGCTTTTTGTACTTCCTCAGGCCCTTCAAACTTGCGATCTCCCACATCGTTCCAAAATATAGGAGATCGGCACGGTCGCCCAAACAGAGCCTCATAGGGCGCCATCTGAATGCTTGCCTGGTAGCTGTTGTTGTAAGCGAACTCTGCCTTAGCCAAGTGCTCATCCCAAGAACCAGTGAAGTCAAGAGTACAAGCTCGCAGCATATCCTCTAATATCTGGATTGTCCTCTCCGATTGACCATCCGTCTCAGGATGAAAGGCAGTGCTAAATGTCAATCGGGTACCCAGTGCTGCATGTAGACTCTCCCAGAATTCCGAGACAAATCTGGGGTCTCGATCGGATATGATCGTTACCGGTATACCATGTAGACAAACGATCTTGTCCAAGTATAACTGGGCTAGTCGCGCCAGGCTCATCTTACGTCTCAATGCCAAGAAGTGTGCCGACTTGGTCAGTCGGTCAACGATCACCCAAATGGCTTCATTCCCCTTTTTGGAACGAGGTAAGCCTCTCACGAAATCCATCGCTATATGTTCCCACTTCCACACTGGTATAGGTAGGGGTTGCAATAGTCTAGGCCACGGTGCTCTGCCTTCACCCGTTGGCAGGTAAGGCAGTGGGCCACAAACTCGGCTATCTCCCGCTTCATATCGACCCACCAGAAGGTGGTCTTTAGCCCCCTGTACATCTTCGTGCCTCCAGGGTGGATGGTGTAGCTAGAGTAATGGGCCTCCTCCAAAATGTCTCTCTTAAGCTCAGGGACGTCGGGCACACAGACACGATCTCCTCGTCTCAGGGTACCATCCTCATGTACCCGGAATTCAGTGTGGATGTCGCACTGGATCTTCTCCCAGTGCTTCAATAATTCAGGATCCTGTAATTGGACCGCCTTGATCCTTTCCAATAAATTGGGCCGGATACACAGGCTAGCCAAGCTCACCTCCGAGCTCGGTTCGATCACCTCCAGCTCCAGTCTCCTCATTTCTTCTAGAAGGTTTACTTGTTCAGTGAGATTTGCAGTTGTCCTATAGTTGACCTTTCTACTTAATGCATCGGCCACCACATTAGCCTTGCCAGGGTGGTAGTGGATGTTGAGGTCGTAGTCCTTGATCAGTTCCAACCAGCGTCTTTGCCTCATGTTCAGCTCTTTCTGCGTGAATATGTATTTCAGACTTTTATGATCTGTATACACTTCACATGGTACACCGTAGAGAAAGTGGCGCCAAATCTTCAAGGCAAAGACTACAGCTGCCAATTCCAAGTCATGTGTGGGGTAGTTCTCCTCATGCGACTTCAGTTACCTTGAAGCATAGGCAATGACTTGCCCATTCTGCATGAGTACACATCCCAGGCCTGTCTTGCAAGCATCACTATAGATCACGTATCCACACCCACTCTCTGGTAGGGCCAGGACAGGTGCAGACACCAATCGACTCTTCAGTTCCATGAAACTCTGTTCGCAATCCTCCGTCCAGATGAAAGGAGTACCCTTCCGGGTCAGCCGGGTCATGGGTAATGCCAGACGAGAGAACCCCTCTACAAATCTCCTGTAGTAGCCAGCTAACCCCAAGAAGCTCCTGATCTCTCTGACGGTGCTCGGTCTACCCCAATCTACTACCGCTTCAATCTTCTTCGGGTCCACAGAGACTCCGTCTCCATTGATGACATGTCCCAAGAAAGCAACACTGTTCAGCCAGAAGTCGCACTTGGAAAATTTAGCATATAACTCCTGATCCCTCAGGGCCTCCAGTACCAGCCTCAAGTGCTTCGCATACAACTTCTTACTCTTGGAGTAGATCAGGATGTCGTCGATGAAGACGACTACAAACCGATCCAAGTATCGTCTGAATACCCGATTCATCAAATCCATGAACACCGCTGGGGCGTTGGTAAGCCCAAACGGCATTACTAGGAACTCATAGTGCCCATACCTCGTACGAAAGGCACTCTTCGGTATGTCCTCGCCCCGGATCAACACCTGATGGTACCCAGATCTCAAATCTATCTTGGAGAACACCTGTGCTCCCTGAAGCTGGTCCATCAGATCATCTATCCTCGGTAGAGGATACTTGTTCTTGATCGTCACCTTGTTGAGCTCCCGGTAGTCAATACACAGTCTCATCGATCCGTCTTTCTTCTTGACAAATAATACTGGGGCTCCCCAAGGTGACATGCTAGGCCGGATGAAACCTTTATCCAGAAGTTCTTCAAGTTGTTGCTTCAACTCTTTCAGCTCGGCAGGTGCCATTCTGTATGGGGCTCTGGATATGGACGCGGCTCCTGGAGCCAGGTCGATGCCAAATTCCACTTCCCTCTCTGGGGGTAGTCCTGGCAATTCATCTGGAAACACATCCGGAAAGTCACGAACAACAGGAATTTGCTCCACCGTGTACTGAGCGTCTTTTGCTTCTGAGATAGACGCCAGGAACCCGATACATCCCCGGTTGATCAGCTTCCTGGCCCGAAGTGCAGATATCTCCCGAGCCATAGAATAGCTTTTGCTGCCCTTGAAGATGAATTCTTCGTAGCCTGGAAATTGGAAGTGCACCCTCTTCCTTCTACAGTCTAGTACTCCATATGCTGAGGAGAGCCAGTCCATGCCGAGGATGACGTCGTAGTCGCGCAACTCCATCAGAAGCAGATCGGCAGTAAGTTCGTGACCCTCGATCACTACTGAGCACCTTGGTGCCAATCTGTTCACGATCTTCGTCGCTCCCACCGGAGTATCGACTCACAAGTCGTGGGGTAGTGTAATTACATACAAGTTATTCCTCGGGGCAAATGAAATAGACACGAAGGAATATGTCGCCCCGGGATCAAACAGTGTACAAGCATAGTAAGAGCATACAGTAATAGTACCTGCAACCACCTCATGAGAGGCTCGGGCATCCTCCTGGGTCAGGTTGTATACCCGACCCTAAGTAACTGGTCGACTAGAAGAAGAAAGGGAACCTACTGCCTTCCCCCTCCCCTTCCGGCCTCTGGATCCTCCTCTCTGACCTCGGTCTCCCGTGGCTTCGCGTGAACCTCCAGTGTGCAGTGGGGTGCAATGCAGTGCATGCGGGACCCATCTCCTCTGGCGACCCGGCACGCTTTCGAGGGACAATCGGTTACGAAATGCTCGGTGCTACCACGCCGGAAGCACATATGCACTGGTGCCAACACTTTGCTCTCTAGTATGTGAGCCCCACAACGGGTGCAATGAGGGGCGTGGGCTCCTCACGGCGATCCCCCTTTGGACCCGGACGATGAGGAAGATCTGCTTTGTAAAGATGGGACTGCGCTCACTCACGAGCACAGGCTGCCCGGAAGACTCACTCTTCCTGGAGCTCTTTCCTTTGTCACTGCTCTCCTCTCGTTTGCGTGGCTCTTGTGTTTCTTGCCAGGCTAGCTCAGCGTCCTTGGCTATCTCCACCAACTCGTGGAAGGGACATCTCAAAGATGGCGTCACGGAACGCCGGAGGTTGGGCCTCAGGCCACTAACAAACTGGCGGGCCTTGAACAATGTGTCAGCCACAAGGGTAGAGGCAAACCTGGATAGCCGCTCAAACTCGGCCTCATACTCGTCGACAGTCCTAGTCCCCTGCTGCAAGGTCAAAAACTGCTGAGTCATCAAAGCATGTTTGCTCGCTGAAAAGTACTTGTCGAAAAAGGCGGTTCTGAACTCTTTCCAAGACTCAAAGCCTTTTTCACCTCTGTTCTTTACTTCAGTCTTGTACCAACTTCTGGCACGGCCCTTCAGCATGTAGGCAGCTAGTCTCACCATGTCTTCTTCCGGGCTCTGCATAGCCTGGAAGGTAGCCTCAATCTCATCTATCCACTGCTCTGCCACGTCCGGGTCGGTACCTCCCTCAAAGGGTGGGGGTCCATGCCTCCGAAACTCTGCTAGAGAACTACTACCACCAGCACCAGCGCCAGCACTACTGCCTCCAGGAGCTGCAGGGGAGTGTGTAGGTGGGGTCTGCCATTCTTCTTTGCCGCCATCGCCGCCGCCATGCTGCTCGCGCTGGTCGCGCATCATCCTCGTCATCTCCTGCACCAGGCCTGACATCGCGGTCGGATCTGGATAGGCCCCTGGTGCAGGACCAGGGTGTCCTCCTGGCGCGGGACCAGGATACGCTCCGGTAGACGGGCCAGGGTACCCACCGGCTGCTGGTCCGTGATATCCCCCTACTGGAAAACTGGGGTATCCTCTTGCGGGGTAGCCGGGGTAGCCGGGATACCCGGGGTAGCTGGGGTAGCCTCCGGTGGGATAGCCAGGATGACCCCCTGTCATGGGGTCTGTACCGGTCTCAGGGGCACCAATCTCAGGGGCCGGCGCCTGCGGGGCCTCCGTATCTAAACCGACTGGGACTTCCTCCTGCTAGTGCATGGGCTCCGGGGGTGGGCTCACTGCCCGCTTGCTTGGCCGCCCTCGTCTCGGAGGCATGACTTCTGCAAGATAGAAAAGTTCCAGTTGTCAATACACTGCCCAACCCACTCTCTCAACAAGATAAAGACTCAACTCCTAAGTTGCTGAGATAACTAGGGTGACTTGGATTGTACCGTCTCTGATACCATATTAATTGTCACGCCCCGAACCACGGCTCAGGTACGTAGACAACCGGCCGCACCCAAACAGGGACTAGTCCCCATTCCGGCGCAAGGCCTTAAGAACTCCTATACAATAAGTATTCAGAATTAATAATAACAGCGAAATCATAGCTAAAAGATGAAGGGAGTTCGTACAACTCCATACGGTACAATATCGGGTTTACACAACCCCAAGATTAGGATCCAGTCCAGTCACCCCTAGAAATCCATACAACAAAGAAATCTAAATTACAAGTCTCACACAGAATAAAAGAGGTACGCAGACCTCAAGACAAATAGAAGTAGCCGAGTCAGCAACTCGGTATATCCCCGCCTAAGCTCGGTCCTACTCCTCCTCGTCCGAACCTGAGTAATATACGAATCAAGTGCATGAGCCTAAAGAATAGGCCCAGTAGGGTCGCATAAACAATAAAAGAGGCGAAGGCCATAAACAAGGAACAGAATAAAGTAAGTACAATTATACAAAATACAACAACAACACAGCAAGCAACAAGTAACTGGAATGCGGATAAAATCCACAGATGTACTCAATCTCTGGCATATGTGATACTAAGATGTCTACGACATCTACGACACCATCGGTATCGTCTTCGGCCTAAGCCGGACTAAGCTATAGCATGCATGTGCACATGGTCAGAAGATGCCGCTCTGGTGAGCCAAGTGGCGGATATTATACACCCTCTGCCAGGGTCTCCGTCCGATAGAGTATCAAGTGCTCGTGGCCAGATATTATACGCCCTCTGCCGGGGCCTGGTGGCCAGATATTATACACCCTCGGCCAGGGTCTCCGTCCGATGTATCATGCCTGAAAGTAAGAGATTGATAGTACTAATACCTAACAACAGGTATAAATATATATATCCAAGGCAGCAAGATCCTGAATATATAATGATCGGTGACCTCATCGAGATCGGGAGTCAATACGTATTTAAGAAGTAAACTCTACTCAAATACGCATAAGAAGAACATGAAACGATAGCAACAATCCCCTCGAGATATAAAACCAACACATATGAGGAAGACCATCTCAAATATATATCGGGAACCTCTCGAGGAAATAAGAGTACAAAATCAAAGTGGGGTAGGAGGAAGGAATACTCACAAACCTCCCGTGCGAGAGCCTACCTGGCTAGAAGCAGATCCCTGATCCTTGTCGCGCCTCACGCGTCCAAATCAGGATCTAGTAATTAGATAGAGACTCTCAGTGCCTTTACACTTAAGCAAATCTCCTATCTAGATATCAAATACAATTACACATGAATCCTTAAATTTGATCATACTTGGAAGACATAACCTACTCGAAGTATGTTTCCTTACTTAACAAGCATATCGCGCCTTCAAGATTCTTAGAATGCCCCTAAGCATGCTTAATTATCCAAAATTTACTAATCTAGCACATGACGTCCTTAAGCATATAAGTCATGGAGACAAGTCAAGATTGAGCATGTTAATATGAACATGAATGGGCATTTCTACTTAAAAAATTTTCTTGGAATTTCGGCGGCACCTCCCCTCTTTGTAGGGCCCCGGAATTAATACAAACATACATCCATAATTAATCCAATTAACCATAACAACATCTAATACACTTAACATGTATTCATGCTTCTTTTCCCCCCTTAATCCCTTTCTAATAACAGCCCTAATAGTTCATACAAATCGAAGAATTTAAGTTTAGGGTTTCTTTCCCCAAATTAGGGCTCACAGTTGAAGGGATGAAGATGGCGACGCGTAGTTCCGCTGCAGGGCTGCGAAGGGGGATCAGTTGGGCCAACAATTAGCCTCGACGTGGCTCTCCGGCGGCTGTTGGTCGCTGTCGAGGCTGTGTGGTGACTTCACGGCGAAGCTGGTCGGAGGGGGGCCAGTCAAGGCCGCCGTTAGAGGGGTCGGTCACCGGCGGCTGCAGGGTCCTCGCCGGCGTCGTAGCTCGCCGGATCTGCTCAGATCCGGTGGGATCTGGCTGCGCGGAGCCGCGGCCGTCGCCGCGCGGACGCGTGCACGCGAGAGCCTGCCGCCGGCTGCTCTAGGGTGGCGGGGTTCGCCGGGCGTGGGGCGCGCGTCACCTTGCCGGGCCTTCGTCGGTGGCCGTCGGTCTTGGGGTACGAAGGTGAAGAGAGGGGGGTGAGTGATGGTGGCTCGGGGAGAGAGAAGGGAGTGAATGAGAGAGAGACTCATACCTCTCTTAAAACCATTTTTTTTTATTTTTAATTAAATTACCTAAAGTTGGTCACATGTTTACTATTCACTCAAGGGTGAGGAGTCTATTTCCTCGACGGGGTCCACCGTCATAACCCTCTCGTCCACATGCCCGACCCAGATCCGCGAATCTTGGTTCAAAGGTCCCCGTGACACAAGTGCACTGTAATATCACGGAATCGGTCTCTCGTCAGACCAGATCCGAGAATACCGGCTTTCAGTCAAATCCCTCGTCACGGGTATACTGTGGCATCACGGGGCTGTCTCAGTCCCCGACCAGATCCACTTTTCCCGGGATTTGAATATTTATTCATTTTCTCTTCTTGATAATTAATCCGAATTAACTAACATATAATTAATCTGGATTTATTAATAACTGATTTATTTCGATTAATTAACGTTTAATTAATCTGGATTATTCAGACATGTGATTTTTCCCAAAACTTCACTGCTCATCACATTGGATTGCCATTTAAAATTTCTGGTAAGTAAAAATCTTTATTTATTTTGGGGGGCGTTTTACAGTATAATTTTGAAAAAAATTAGCCCCCAACACTAATGTTGGCCTAAACACAAAAAAAAGAGGACTCCCATTAATTTGCCCATAGATCATCTTAAATCAGCACTTATCATAAACAATATAATTTTCAACAATTAATCCCTCCCCCACACTTAAATTGTGCATTGTCCCCAATGCACACAATACATACTAAAGAATATGTCATGTGAAAACAATAATGGGAGAGAATATGGACTTAACTCAATGTATGTCATGATGTACCTAGTCTTGTTCGTCGTGTTTCCTACCGAGTGTGCATTTCAACATATCTTGAGAACATCGAAGGCACAAAAAGTGAGGCTCCATAATATATAGAAAGACTAAACCCTTTTATGAACAAACTTACTAAACTAAAAGAAAATACAAAAGTGGTAAGTAAAAAAATATATAAGATAATAAAAGATAAAGGTGATTCTCATATGCTGAAGTCTTCCATGCCGTCACTATCGTCTATGTCATCGCTGGAGTCATCTCCATCGGTGCCATCTCCATCTGCCTCATATCTAGAGGCCACCCCCATATATCCTATAGTGGGTGCGGATAGTAGTGGTAAGGATAGGTATTGGATCTCTTGGCTCTCAAGTAGTTATAACTAGGTGGCACCTGCAAGCCAAAGGAGAAGAGCATCTCTGTCCATCTGAGTAAGGGCTAGTGATACTAACGGAGGTACTATACTGAGACTGGCTAAGGCTTCCGGATCCTCTGGCTGCTCTTTGGTTGTTGTGGCCGAGTATCCTCATTGCTCGTATGGTCTCCATGGAGTTTGGTATCGTCTGCCCGACCACTATTGTCTTCTTAAGTACCGCTTCAGATAGTAGTTGTATCCCTTTGGCGAGTCTCATGATAGGTCCTGCAAAGATTGATTTAACGAATTTCGCAAGTATACAGGTCGTATCAAGTAATAAAGTGGAATTAAAAGTCGGATGTCGATCCCACAGAGACAAGGAAGTATTAGTACCAACTATTCTATTAATTAGTCAATCTGGAAATTGGTAGTTGTAAACTAAACCGAGAACTAAAGAAAACTAATAACCAAAGCTATGGAGGAATGGGATTTGAGTTTGAAGACAATCAATCATTAGAACGGGATACTTGGGCAATGAATCCCCTTTGGAGTTACTCTAAGATTTAGATGGAGATTCCTATATTGATGATTTATAAGATTTGGGCCAAGAGTTCCTAAAGTGTATTAATTCCTTCTCTCGAGGTGACTAATACCTAATTCCATCAACTGCATTACGCTCTAAGGAACCTATAACTTGGAACGATTGTGGGAATAAGTCGTATTAAGGGCTAGCTCTCCTTAGTATCCGATCTCTAGGCGAACTCACAATCCTCTCTATTGGAGTAGGTCTACACACGGGGAGGCATTCACTTTTTCCCATGGTGGACTTTAATAGCCTCTCCGGGTTGTCGCAACATAGAGAGACTAATACAACAATAATCATCCAATAGAGTCACAAATATAAATGAATCAAGCAAACATAGAAATCAACATCAACTTTCTTTCATAATCCAAGCGCTCATTACACCCATGTATCTAGAAAATTTGTTCCCCATTAGAGAAGAACACCAATCCACTAAGAGAATGAATGTCCAAAAATCCATAATAAAATATTCTATTACATACACCATTGGTGGCTTCTAGTAATTGGCGCTTTAACTTAGCTTCCTTCTCTCGTCGTCGATGGTGTCGTGATCCAAGGGGCTCTGAATCCCTAGTAATTAGCACTTCAACTTAGCTTCCTTCTCTCACCGTCGATGGCGTCGTGATCCAAGGGGCCCTCAATCCCTAGGGTCTATCCTCTCCCAAGTTGGTTCCCCCCCCCCTCTCCCTCCCCCAAAAACCCTCATTAGTCGTATTTATCTTACCTATTAGGGTTTTAGGGTGTCTATTTACATTTCTGCACTTGCCTGGGTCCATAGTGTAATGAACCGTCATTTCATATGGGCAACCATACGGGCCGTATGAGATCCCATATAGCTCTTAGGTCGATCCATATGGGCCATATTAGAAGCCGTAGGGCCCCAAGAAAGTCGAACAAAGGGTCAATCTGCTACCCAGTTTCACACAAGCTGTATGAGACCCCGTATGAGGTTGTAGTTTCTTCCAGATTATTTCATTTCAGCCTCAAATTATCTCCAAAAGCTTCCTTGCTCCTGGTGTATCATCATTATTACTTGTTTAGCAAAAACAACATATTTTAAGTACCAGTGAGCCATATTTTTACCAATTGAGCATATGATGTATACATAAATGCAATAAGAAATTGCGCTCACTTAAATACTTATCAAACATCTAAACACTTAAAGGTTTACTTGTCTTCAAGCAAGGAAAAGAAATTAATAAAAAAAGGATAAGTGTTTAACCTCTTGCCAAAGGTCAATAATGATGCTACTCTATTCTAAGTTCACCATCCAAGTATGTATTCCTATTTCGACACCATGGCCTATATTGATCTTGTAATACGTTTCAGTGTAACTCTAGATGAACATCCTAACTCCACATGCCATATTCTAGAGTCTTAGTAAGAAAAGCATACCCTCAATGGACTCTCAAGGATCCTTGGGACTCTAAGGACAAGACAACTAACCCTTCATTGGGAAAAAGAAGGTGGACAAGCTCGAGAAACATAATAGCATATATATCTTTTTTTTTATTACGGTAGGGCATCCCTAATTGACCCAACTTTCCCATACTAAAGACTAATGTAGAGTGTAGATCCCCCTTTCAGAGGGATACAAATATATTGATTAAGCACCGGAACACCCAACTACTCAGAGGATTACAACTTTATGTAGATATGTTCATACTTGGGAGTGACCTTTTGACTTGAGGGACACTCTTATTAGGAGCCCAAACCACAGACTACTTCATCTCACCAAGCAGCAAAACACCGTCTTTATTGCTTTCGCAACTACTATATACATTATTACTTTATTATTCTCTTACTTGTCTATTAAGTTTAGATTATAAAGGTTCCAAGCCTGAACTAGTGTCACAAAACCTCTTGGAGCCGTTGAAGGTAATGCTTAGCAATTAAAGTCAAAAGAACATCCCAATAGGTTATCTATTGTCACTAGAGATTATGAGTGCCACAAAGATGTTCTATGAGTACCTATGGTACTTCATAGGAGAATTTGAAAATCCTGTTATCGGTGTATACTACACATGCTTTTTTCATACAAATATTTTCAATAAATTGAAAAAAAAAAAGTATTTCACCTACCTAGCTACCCATCTCCACACTAAGAGTTTGTCATAAATCTACAATTCGCTAGGTAGCTACCTATCTCCACACTTAAAAATGTACATTATCCTCAATATACTCAATAACATATAGTAACAATAAGGATAATAATAACAATCATGGAGAAAGGTACACTGAGACTACCATGGTTAGATGATGAGATGATTCGATTGTGAGATGTTATCGTGTGAGCATAGGCCAAGGAGTGCAAATCCATCTCTTAAATCTACGAGACAAGAAGGATCATCATAGCACCAAAACAAGATAAATTACTAGAAGACACAAAAATGAAAATAAAGATAAGTTTGGCAAGGACGAAGCCCTTTCCAACTGATACACAAAAGATAAAATACTAAAAACACAACACAGTAAAATAACAAGATGGTGAATCCTCAATCCTCAAAAGGTTGATGCTTCTTTGCTGGTGTAACGGGTGGTGTGGCAGCCACTACGGGTGATGGAGGAGATTGTGATACTGCGGCGGGCTTCGGTGGCGATGCAATTGTAGACAGTGGTAGCCCCCGGAGGTGCACAACTAACTCTCTAAGCTCTGCTCTAATCTAGCATTGCTCCTCCAATATGGTATCCTGCACAGCCCGCATCTAAGTGATATGCTCCTTTATCCTCGAGTGCTGGCTCTGGGATGATGAAGGTAGTGGGGTTGCAGTGGCTGATGGTTGAGAGTCCTCTAATCCTGACCTTATTGCATCAGGACACTCTGAATCATTGCTGTCGGGCTTGTTGTGGCCTGAATGTTGAATGAGAGTTTAGAGGCTGCAAGAGTGACGAACCAGCCCCATCTGAACTAGTGTGCATATCCCGAGGGCGGCGACCGTGAGCAACCTCTTCACTCCCTCTGTTTGGAGCTCCACTCCTATCCTCCAGATCAGCTTGGTGATATAAAGTATGCACTGATGGCATGAAGGTGGAGGTGTTGCCCCTGATGTGCTAAGTAATCGGTAACTACGTATCCAAGGTGGAAGGAAGCATGCTCGATAATACTGTAGAGGAGAAGTCGGTCGGTGGGAGTAACGAAGCCCGTGTTGTCTTCTCTCCAATGATCGTCCGGCTGATGAATGTATAAATATAACAATGGACCCAATTGATCATGAGCGATTTTTTCTGAGAGTTTTGCCGTCTGCTTAGGTAGAGCCAAAACCGATCGGACGTGATAATGTGCTCAAGGAAGGCAGTGAGAAGCTCACCGTACTGGGGGTGGTGATGAACTTGCGGTCGTAGAAGCCCATGTATAAGGCGAGGTGCGTATAGCTCATCTATCTCATCTCCCCATAAAGCTGGAATGTGATGGAACTGAGCTGATGGTCGGCGACTATGCTTCGATGCGCCCTGAATGTGCTGAGCACCTCCAATGTATGCTCTCTGAAGACCTCTATGTTTATCTAGAGGACCTGCTCCCAACCGCTATCTGACACAATATAACACCCATCTCCAAATAGGGGACAAGTGTCATACCAGCCAGGTCATGGAGTGAACCCCGAGCCTAAGGCTGTATAATTTAATAATTTAATCATAATCTAACAATAATATTAAGAAAACATAGTATCAAATACATAACCGTACAAGCCATAATGTCATATAGTACAATTCTATCATAAGAGTTAATAACTCTTCTAAGAGCAAATACAACACTCCAATAGAAATATAGCAACTGGACGGTCAAAGCCAACTAAGGGTAGTCAGGACCCTCTCCTCCACTCTAGATATGATCAAGTACCTTTCTACTACCTGCAAAATTTTATACAACAAGAGGGTGAGCTACAGGAGCTCGGTGAGGTATGAACACTACTGTAAGGTATAAACATACCTGTACATCATCGACAAACAAGAATCTCAAATGAAATATAAACTAGACAGTAGTAAAGTATGAAGATAAATGCAAGATATAAAAATGTGGGTCAATATGCTATCTTAAATTGATTTACATGATTCATGCCAACATAAATAGAAAACCCAAATATATGCACATATGAGTTTCTTTAACTATTTATCATCGGTACCAGAAATGATTTCCATAATCATCATGGCTGACCAATCAAAGCCAGTAACCAACACGGTTACCAATCAACAACAGGAAGGTAGGGAATATGTGAAATCATATCATAATCATCAATAATATTAATGTCACCTACACCTCTACTTGTATACTGCGAAACCCGAGTAGAAACGAGCGGACCAATCAACACCCGATAGCCTTCCGGTCGAACAAATCAACAATCGTCGAGCTATAGTATATATACGTATACTAGGCACCCGACAGGTACGGAAAGGGGGTTTTATTTTTTGAAAACAGGAGGGTTTGAAAACAGATAGTTTGGACTAAAATCATAGTTTATAAAAACAACCCCTGCCCTACCTAGTATCGTACTCTCTGGCTCTGTTATAGAGCCACCACTGGTGCAAGCAAGTATGTGGGTACTGTGCATTGCATCAATATTTCTATCAATCTCTCCTTTTCTATTTCTGAAATGTTTGTGTTTTTTGCATGCTTTTCTAAAACATGTTTCAAATCCCGATAACTATCGATAAAGACATACTTGTAACACTCAAAGCATTTTATGATAATTAATAAACTCATGCCTTTAATCTCAAATAAATAAGTATGATGAAAATACGGTAGAAATACGAGATATGTCGAGTTGTGTTCCCTCACCTTAGTCTAAGTAGCCTCTAAGGCTGGCTAGGTCCTTCGGCAGCTGCGGCCTTGCCTTTGCCTTTTCCTTTTCCTAATAATCAAAATACAAAAATTCAGGAATATGGAAACCGTATTCTTAACTTATACTCTAATTTAGACTCGTTAGAGTATGATAAATTCATTAAGTTAACTCGAGCATGCTTCCACTTATCATGCATTTTCATATTTCTAAAGAGCTTGGAAAAATACGGAATTTACTCGAAATAGAAGATTTTGCTATCTTCATCCTTATCATAATTGAAGGATTTAACATGCTCTTAAAAAAATAATCAAATGCTATACATAAACATGGCAGATTAATCATGTAATTTCAAGAAAAATTGGGTAGCACCTCCCCTATTTATAGTTTCCCGAAATTATACAATCAATCACATTAACAATACTATTAATTTACACAACACATAACATCAACGTTAACCCAATTCATAGCCCTAGAATCCCCATTCAATTTCATGTATTAATTCAAAGCATTATCCAGGGTTTTCCCGCAATTAAAGTTCATAGGAATTTACTTGAACCCTCGATGTTCCTACACGAGCCTCTCTCATTAATTGAAGACGGACATTGGCCCGAAGGTTGGTTTGGAGTATTTATGAGCATTGAGAGTTCAAAGTTACTGCTTTGACTTCTTCTAGTTTCCTCTTGTTGGTCAACAGTTCCATCATATACTTGGCATATTTAGACATTTGAGAAAGTCCATCAACAAGAGGTAAGCTCACATGTAGTTGCTTAATTGTCTCCAAGAATTTCTTAAAATGTGCATCGTCCTATGTTTTCTTCAATCTTTCAGGATAGGGAACCTTAGGTTGGTACTCAGGAACAAGTGCAGTTTCTATTCCTTATCCTTTGCTTCTTCAGCCACGCTCTCCTTGGCTCCTGATGATTCACCCTTTTCTACCTGGGTGGTTACCTTGTCAAGCTTTCTGACCAACATCTCCACTTCTTTACCATTCTGATAAAATTCTGGATAATTGCCTCGGTATTGCTTGGTAGGCTCCCTTGAGGCCTTTCTGATAATATTCTGGATAATTGCCCAACTTGGTTTTATAGACCTTGAATGCTCATTTGGATGTTTTGCATCGTAGTATCTATGGATTCAAATTTTGAATTTGTGGCAATCATGAACCTAGATACAACACCCTTAAGGTTTTATTTGGGTTATGGAGGTCTTGGAGCTAAGGAGTTGAATCTTGGAGGAGTTGCTGATCCTTGGATATTGCCATAGTATAATCCTAGAAGACTCCAGTTAGGCATATAAGGGCGAAATTGGATCCCTTGGGGTCTTTGGTTGCCCATATATTTAACTTCCTCCATGGGGGGCCACTTCCACGCTTGCAATGGGGCATTGTGATAAATCATGCCCTCCTCCACAAGTGCCGCACGAGATGACTACAACCGAACTTGAAGGTCCTCCTGATGCAAGTTGGTCAAACTTCTGCCAGCTGCGACATTCACTAGTTGTCTAGTACGATTGTTCATCCCATTATATAAGGTGTGGAGTTTCGCCCACGGTTCCATGCCATGATGTGGATAACGCCTGACTAAATCCTTAAATCGTTCATAAGCGTCGAACAACGACTCATTTTCACCTTGCTTGAACGCAGAAATCTCTTGTCTAATTTGTTCTTCCTTACTCGAAGGGAAATATCTACCTAGGAATTTATCTAGCATTTCCCTCCAGGTTCTTATGCTCCCTGCGGGAAGTGAGGTGAGCCAACGGTGCGCTGCTTCTCTTAAACTAAGTGGAAATAACCTCAAGAGAATGGCATTATAGGAGACTCCATTGATTCTAAACATGTTGCAAATTTGAATGAAGCGTGCTAGATGTGCGTGAGGGTCCTCGTCAGGGAGTCCGTCGAATTGGGCTTGATTTTGAATCATTTGGACGGTGCCCACCTTGATTTCGAAGTTGTTTGCAACTTGAGGTGGTTGAACGCTGAATTCTTCTCCGGTATACTCCGATCTTTCATATTCGGACAAAGTCTTCCTTCTTTCTGCCATAATTGGAATTTCTCTTGGTTCGATACTTACCTTAGTGGGGAAGATGTTGTCGGATTATGAAGAAGGTCCCAGAGTTGTCTCCGGAGGTGCGCCTTGTGCTCCTCTAAGTCTTCGGTGAAGAGTGCGCTCGATCTCGCTATCGCCTTCCACCAAACCAGCTGGATTTGCTCGGGTCATACACCAAATCCTCGCACAAACAAGAAAAAACAAGAATCAGTAGTGTGAATGGTGAGAGAAAGCAAGATGAAATGAATGAAAGAAAAACAATTAAAAAGAAAATAATAAAAGAAAAACCTAAAACTATGACTAACTAACAGACTCTTAGTATTCTTAGTGACCTAAAGGTCCTCGGCAACGGCGCCAAAATCTTGATGTGTGTGTCGTGATACTAATGCTAGACCGCAAGTGCACGGGTCATATCAAGTAATAAAGTGGACTAATAAAAGTCGGATGTCGAACACACAAGGACCTTGACCACTAATCCTATCTAATTATCTGCTACCTAGTCTATCCAAAGGTTGATAGTTTTCTAATCTAATTGCTAAAAGGGAAATTGTCTTAAGAACACTTGATGAAGATAGTGATAACAAACAATCAGAGAAGGGAGATACTCGGGCATTGAATCCCCTCCGGATATTTATAGATTGGAGCAAGTATGGATTTCATATTGATGAATATGAGGTATGGACCAAGAATTCCTACAATACTTTCACCCCCTCTTTCAAGGCGAGTTACTAATCTACGCTCGTGAGTAGTTCTAGGGAACATATAATGAGAATAATTCGTTTTACAGAGTCTCTCTCCTAAACTCCCGATCTCTCACCATGTTCATAACTCCCACCTATTGAAGTAGATCTAGGGTATATAGAGGGAGCGTTATTGTCTACACCTTCTATAGATCTTGATTGACACTTAGAGCTGTCGCAACGTAAAGCATCAATACCATACAAAATATTCAATAGGTTCTCAACATTGAAATATTCATTCAAATATAGAAATCCATACAAACAAGATTAAGCATAAAGCCGGAGGTTCATCATGCCCAAGTATCTAACAAGTTAGTTCCCCATTAAAGGGGAACACAAATCCAATACAATCAAAGAGAAAAAGATAAGAATCATGAAAAGAAACACTCTTCCCTCCACTATTGGCAAAGACCGTTAGTGATGACCATTGGTGGTGTCCCTTTAATGCTTGCCTTCCTCCTTTTTCTCCTAAAGTCTTCAATGATGCCCTAATCTTCAAGATTGAGAGAAGGTTGGGAGCCTCCAAGGGGATGATGATGTTCAAGATCTAAAAGCTCCTTCTCTAAACCCTAATTCCCCTATTTATAGGGTTCAGGTTAATACATATGGTTAGTAACCAAATCAATCAGATTCGGACTCAAATCAGCATAAAATTGGGTTAACTCGCATCTGAGCGCGAGGCATACGGGCGCTCTTACGGCCGTATGTGTGCCCGTAAGCTTCTCTCCCATGTTACACAGTTGATGATACGGTCGTATGTGTGCCCGTATAGCTCTCTGTATGTTGGGGAGGTGTGTGCTCCAAGTTCCCATACGGGTGCTTACAGCCGTAAGCATGCTTGTATCTTTATTATACGGGCGCTTATAGTCGTAAGCTTATCCTTGCAGCTTCAGTAATTCTGCTAATAGCTTCGATTTGAACTGTATTTCTTCCATTTCACTCTCGAAGCTCTCTAGTGCTTTGAAAATAAGAATTAACACAAATTAAGTATCAATGGGCAAGAATTACTCGAATTCACATAAATAATGTACATTGAATTGATATAAAAACATGATCAATTGAACACTTATCACCATCCACTTCATTTATTTTTTCTTGAATCCAGATAGTGAAACTCCAGGAAGACAACAAAGCTTTGGAAAGATTGACAAAGTTGAAAGAAGAAGCATTACTCGAAGCGGAGAAAATCTTATGTAGCGCATTAGAAAGAGTATTGATAGTAGAGATAGTGCAAAACCAGAATCTTGAGCTTAGGAGGAAGATTGAGATATTTCAGGCATGGCCTCCTAAATTTCTAGTTTAACATTTTAGTCAGTAATGTTGATGAATTTGTTATACTCTGATACAGGAGGAGAACAAACTATTTTTGTTTCTTAAATTGATGTAAAACTATACCATAATTATATATATTTTTTATTATTTTTAAATTTGAATTGATTGAATGGAGCTCAATAGTTTAAAATTTTTATTATTATAGAAAAAAACAAGTTAATAACAAATAAAAAAATAAATAATAAAATAATAAAATATATAAAAAAAATTGATGGCATTTTAGCGGCAGTTCTAACTGTCGCTAAATGCAAAGGTTAATAAAAAATAAAAAATAAATAAATAATGCGATAGGCTTTCCGCGGCAGTTCAAACCGCTGGTAAGTGTTTTAGGGACGGTTTCACGGCGTTTTCAAAACCGTCCCAAAATGAAAAGTCACCACACGCCCTCTACATTTTGAGGTGGTTGTGACAAAGGTTGTAAACCGCCGTTAATTTCCTAGTGCAAATAACAACGATTATACCGACGGTTGGTGAAAACTGCCGCCAAATGCTCTCTCAAAGCTAGAAATGACGATGATTTTATAACCACCGCCCAAATAAAACCACCGCAAAATGACTCTAAAACCGCCACGATAAGCTCCTTTTTTTGTAGTGGGAAGGGGTATTCTATGACAAAGGAGCAAAGAAAGAAAGGAGGAGATAGAGCTGTAAGCAATGTAAACTAGTTGCAGGAGTCCAAAATTTATTACAAGAGCTAAAGGACTCTAAAGCCAATCACCACCGTTCATATTGAATACAAAGGAGTTAGGAACACCCAGTTAAAATTTCAGGTCAGTTCCAGTTGATTTGGTAATACGATCAAAAGTTTGATGAAGACTACGCAGAGCTAAAAAAGAGCACGGCCCTAAGCACGACCATGCTGAGGGCTGTGCAACTCTCGAGAGTCATGAAACGTATTGCAGAAGAGAAGCACGGGCGTGCTTCTCATCAGCACGGCTGTGCTCATCTCATGAATATCTAAAAATGGGTTAACTCGATCCCAATGTTATCCAAAAGTTATCCAAAGATAAATTCAAGATAAACAAGACCGAGGCACGTCATGTTTCATCCTTTTTGAGCCTATATAAACCTCATGATAGCAAACTCAGGATCAACTTTTGGCGAAGCAGTCTTAGGGCGATTTTCACACTGACGACTAGGGTTTGACAAGAAGAATTGAAGGCGGAGGAGGTATTATCCATAGAAGATTTCTGTAACATCCCAAAATTTCCCAAGTAAAATTCAGTAAATTTTTGAAATTTTAAATGAGGTTAATTAACTTAAAACAGATTAATTAATACTAATCTCAAGTTAAAGAAAATTAGAATAAAATTGACAGAAATCCATTCTCGCAACTATAGGACCGAGAGAGGCCTTATTGGGCCAGGCCAGAGTTGTATAGAATAGTTGGAGATGGATAGTCGGCCGAGTAGATTAATTAAATCAGAAATTAATTTAATACTAATTAATCCAGATTTATTAAGTAGGAATATCGGACAAAAGTTAGAGTCCCGATAAAGTAGATCTGGCCGAGTCAAAAGCCGAGATTCGCGGATCTGGGTCGGAAGAAAAGGACGACTTGTGATGTTACAGTCAGCTTGTGTCACTGGGATCGTCTGACCCGGGATTCCCGGATCTGGTCTGAGATAGAGACAAGCCAGAGAATATCATTAGTCGCCCTCGTGACGGCACAGTAAGAAGATAGGATCGATGAAAAGTCTTTCGTCCTGTAGTGGAGATATTTAGAAGATATTATAGTTTATTAAATACTTTTAATAAGATAAATTAATATAATAGTTTAATAAATAGAAGAAAAATAATAATTAAATAATAAAATAAAAATGAAAATCAACACATCTGTCCATTTAGACAGATGTGAGAAAGAGAGAAAGAGAGAATTGTTTCTCTTTCTCTCTCTTTTTTTCTCTCGAGCCCGGAGGCGCCTCACTCAGCTTGGCGTATCTCACGGCCGCGTGCCGCCACCATGAGCCCCGCCGTCGGTGGTCATGCCGCCTCCCCTCTCGCCCGACCCTGCGGCAGCAGCCGCCCTTCTGTCAGCGACTCACCGAGTAGCCTCCGCCTAGCTTAGCTTGAGCCCCACGGCACCACCGCCACCCGCAGTCGTCCATCGCCTCTTCATTTCAGCTCAACAGTGAGCTTAGGCCTGCACACCAACCCCACAGTGAGCCCTAATTAGGGATTTATCATACCTTAATTAGTTAATTAAAGATCTAAGTTGAGGGAAGCCCAAATAGAAGCATGATTAGGGTTTGGGATTTGAAAATGAATATGCATGAATGGGGGTTGTGGACTGTAGTGGTTTCTGAGTATGATAACTATTAATTAAGTTTATGTGTGTGAATGTTTGTAGAATTTCGGAGCCCTACAATTAGAGAAGGTGCTGCCGAAATTTTTGCCGATATACTTAGATTTATCATGCATTAATTAGCAAGTAATTGAATTAATAAAAGCATGATGGTAGTTCTAAGATAAGTTAATGATGAAGTTAAGTATAAATACTTAGAAGAGAAATCTCGTATTTTATCGTACTCTATTTAGTCTTAATTGGAGTATGAATCAAGAATACGGGCTCCGAATTTATAGAGTTCTTATTTCAACTATCAGGTAAGGGCAAGGGCAAGTCCGCCGCCGTCGAAGGACCGAGTCAGATTTAAACTTGACCCAGACTCAGGTGAGGGGAATCTACCTGTATAGTTCGTATGTTTTACCATATTTTTATACGATTCAGATTTCAGTTTTGAAAGCATGATTATGAGTTTTTATGGAAGTTTCTAGAGTTTTATAAACTCATTTTCATGCTTAATATTCAGTAACAGAAAAGAGAAACAGTTACAGATACAGTTAGATTATATTCTATTGATGTACATGTATAGACCAGCGGTGGCTCGTGTAGAGCCAGAGAGTACGACACTAAGTTAGGAGAGGGGTGATTTAAATTCTGTTTTAAGTCCGAACTATCTGTTTTAAAAACACTTCTATTTTATAAAAATCAAAACCCCCTTTCCATCCCTTCGGATGCTTAGTGTACGTATATATTGTCGACCACTTGTATCAGATATATTTGTTGGTCGCTGGCCATACAGTATTGAAGTAGATGTGTAGTTAAAAAATAGTCTTGTGTATTTGATGATGCCGCGTTCCTCGCCTTCTAGAGATAGAGCTCATCTCAGAGAGAGAGAGGGCACAAGTACAGATTACCCAGGGGGAATGTCAATTTCATATTTAATTCACAAGACAAAGAAACAGAAACTCAGTTTTGCATTTAAAGAGAATACATTGATCAATGTTTACTTGCTCAGTATTCAGTACAGTTTTCAGTATTTTAATTCAGTATTTTCTATTCGTGTTTTACACGCCAGATTTCCTTTACAGTTTTACTTATTCTACGGGTACGATTCTGGTACGGTTTGTTCCGCTCTTGAGCTCGATGGCTTCGGCCCTCTTCTTTGACACTGTGTTTGCAGGACGTTAGACAGGAGAACTTATAGCAGGTCGTCTGACCACGAGTTAGTGGAGATGTACTGTAGCTGGCTCTGACTCCGTGTCTAGAAATCCTATATCTTATTTATGAGTGTTGTGAGAATTTATGGTTTCAGACAATATTTAATTGGTAATGTATTAAACAATATCTATCGTTTGAGGATTTTGTTATAATAAGTTTGCTTTATTACCTTCCGCATGTTGTTAATTCTTCAGTTAATTAGCAGATTACAGCCTTAGGTTTAGGGTTCATTCCCTAGATCTGGCTGGTGTGACACCTGGGTCCTGAAAAGGATAAGGGTGTTACAATTTCTATGTCTGATTGTACAACCTCCTCTTGTATCTTAGTTATAATAGTTCATAGCATGAGAGGCTAAACCTTCTATGGTGCCTCGGACACATAAACCCTAGGATAAACTTGTTGCTTATTTTCTATATTTATTTGGTTTTGCTTATTAATTAATTCTTGTGTAGCATCTTACTTGTTTGTGCTTGCAATTCTTTATGGATTTCTTGTGCATGAGCCCAAATCATCAGATAGCATTGGAATGGATATATTCATGTTGGATGATTGTAGGAGTTATATTGCATTATCCTAGAATTAGCATCTATTTAGGTATCTCTATATGGTTGTCCCTTGCGCGAGCCTCAAGCCATCACCTCAATAGGTTAGAGCACCCAGCGCCGCAAGTGTTTGTGCAGTAACTTGGGACGGTTAGAGCGTAGCATTGGCCCTAGAATTTATCTAGATAGTTTTTTAGTCAAACAAGGGTGTTAGGGTGTGCATGAGCATCATAAGAGATCGGGTGTTCGTTAAGAAGCGTATTGTTACACCTTCCAAGAATTATTAGCAAGTAGCCGGTAATAAGGAATAGGGTATTAACAAGGGAATCCTAAGAGGATTGTGATCCGAGGTGCCATCCTTTAATCTCTGATTTCCCCCAATCTACCAATAGTTCACATTAGCTTTAGTTAGGATAATTCCACCAGATTGATTTTACAACTCTTCTTATAGTTACGCTAGGTAATAAAGGATAAACAGTACTAGTGGCCAGTCCCTGTGGATTTAACAATCCTACCCTTGGGTACTTTACTACTTGATCAACCTCGTATACTTGCGGGGAGAAGTGCCATGTATAGTTTTGCGTGTATCATGTAGTCATCCCCATCGCCCTGGGTATATCCCGTTATTGCCTCAACTTCACCTTACTTGCTAACCAAGGTTTGAGACCTTCTACAAATGTGCCCATAAGAGCCTCTTCCAACCAACCCCTCACAGTGGTTTGAAGCTGCCGGAATTCCTCAATATATGCCTTCAACCTACCTTCCTACTTCAGTTTTGCAAGTTGGCCATGGGGGTTAATATTAGGCGATGGCCCCCATTAATGCATGAACTCCCTTTCGAAGGCAGTCCATCTTAGGTGCTTCCCTTCCTTATTATGATGGCTTTGATCCACCACCACCATTTACTTGCGTCGTTATCTAGGTAGTAGCAGGCTGTAGTAACCTGCTCCTCCTGTGGAGTATTGTAATGAGCAAAGAAGAGTTCCACCATGTCTAGCCATTCATGAGGATCACCTCCATCCAAGCGAGGAAATTCCACCTTGGGCTTGTGAGGGGGTGGATTGTAGTGCACATCTCTGTACCTCTGGCGATCATCCTCATAATGGTGCTAAGCATGCCGTTCTCCCCGCACTGAGCGCTCATCTTCCTCAACAAACTCCCTTCCATAGCCCCCTCTGTCCCGATGGTGGCGAGAGGTCCGAGAGTGATCTCTGCCTTCCTGATGCAATTGATCGACCAACTCACGGTCCCTTTCATCCTTTCCTCCTTGTCTCCGTCGGGATGATGCCTCCTCACTGTTGGATTTGGACGATCCTGAGTGACTTGGTGCCCGACTGCGCGACACTTTTCTGCTCAAGGCATTGTAGAGCCTCCATATTTTCCTTGCCCATGATAGCGAGGGTACTAGTAATGTCTTCTATGTCCCTCCTCATCTTCTTGTTGCCCGTCTCAGTGCCTCGACCCGTGCCCTATTAATACCGGAAAACCTTCACCTTCTATTACTCTGAAGGCCTAGAGATTCATAGGCGATCGACCCATGATCTACCAACAACCCGGACGCTCCAACACGCCGACGGTAGAAGCCGACGGTTTTGTCAGTGATAAACAAACGATCTCCCAACGCTCTCAATGAAAGCACCAATTGATAGGATACTGCTTCAAAGTGGTCAAGCTGTAACCGTATCAAGTCCCAATCCCCTCTAGTAATGCTCAGAATCACTGGAGATTAAGAATTCATACCAAACAAGCTGCAGGCATTTAATCGAACAGCTGACGGGCATCTTGAATTAGAACCCTTATCTAACTCCAGTAGTCCCACTTCAAACCCAAAATTTACATGCATCCATTCTCACATTCATGATTGAGGAAACTAAAACAAAGACTTCAAATTGGCCATTAACTTCATTGTATATCTTCCGACATAGTTGCTATAATTGGGAACCCAAAACATAAGAAATAACATACCAACATTAAAACCCTAATCATAAGTCAGATGGGCCCTCCAGGCCATTGGCACACCCAATGACATGGATCGCTCCCTCCGCGAACATTGGGAAGTTTCCTCTGCTCCGACGCCGCAAACTTCGTCGGAGTGGCCCAAGCTTTGCAAGACCAGAACCTTGCTCCACCGATGATGGATCGTAGCTCCGCCACTCTCCCTTAGCTTCTGACTTCCTTCCCCTTAATTACCAATAAGCTCCCCAAACCTAAAAAGAAAAAGGCCTTATATAAGAGACCTCCCTTGTTATTACCATCATGCAATTACTTTGTTAATAAACTAAACATGGGGTTACAACACTATTAGCCTGATAATATGTTTAGAACATCTCCCGGCCAGGCCAAAATTCCCTCGAGAGCTAGCCGGGCTAGTCCACCACCCCATAATGCCTGCGTGCTACCCGTCGACGCTGGCTTTTCCTAGGTGGGTTCTCATCATTATAGCACAGTTTTGTGGTAATTTTGTTAGTCTTTATACCCTTTGAAAGCTAAATATTATGGATCTGATTTGTTTAGCATGCGGATTAAATTAGTATAGTAAATTGGAGAAATTTAATTTAAGTTTAGAAAATATTATGCGTGATCAAATAAATATTTTTTAAGAGATTTTCAATGCAGTTCTTACTGAAAAATTAACATAATAAATTGATACAAATCATACATTAATCAAAATGATTTGAAGACTAACTGTTAGTGCAAATGCACTAGGATTGGCAAGTATTTGACACAAGTCCAAGCCTCTCCCAATCCGGGTGCAGCCCAAGCATTGAAGAAAATGTTGATCGATTCTATTGGCTTGGAGACTCCATTCTCGGAAGGAAGTATCATCAACGGCAGCTGAAATCAAAGATTGAAGATTGCATGCAAATGTATGCATGCTGATTAGAGGTCTTTTACAAGTGGTGGCTACATGATTGAAGATTCCATCAAGGGCTGATTGATTGAAGATTGCATGCAAATGTATGTATGCTGATTGGAGATCTCATGCAAGTGGCTACATGATTATAGCTGATTGATGATAGGATTTGAGGCAAGATTTGGCAAGCTACATGAGCAAAAGAAGGCTGATTGGATGAAAGCTTGCAACTAGATTTGGGAACTAATATGTGATGAGGTGATTGATACAAGCCAAATCAAGAAGGCCATATTTGGTAAAGCAAATATGGTGGAGCATGATAGGCTAAGCTGTGGTGAATCAAGACCAAGCTTCGAAAGAGATTGGTGGAGCCAATCTAACAACTCAACCTTGCATGATTGAAGATGAAGGTTGATTGAAGGTTTCGCGCCATGGTGGGGTGTGACCGTGAAGGGCTGAGTACATAACGAAGAGGTGGATCGGCTAGTCGCATTGGTCGGGATCAGGTAGATCCGACATAGTAGACTCGAAACTCAACCAGGAGGGTTGGAGGTGTGTCGAGGTCGAAGAACGATTGATGTTGTAGCCTTGGTCAGTTCGTTAGCCGGGCCTTGTTGCAGTCATGGTTACAACTAGGTTGCAACAGCCAAATATGGAAGGAGTCCAATTTGGCAATCGCAGAGATTTGGGAAATCCTAAAGATTGTAACTGTCATGTGAAGGCAGGGAGACGTCTGTATAAGACCAAGACTCAGAGGATTTAGGTGAGCCGACTAGAGTAGTCCCGCCGGAGAAGGGTGATAGTGGTCATTGTCAATAAGGGGAGTGGGTGCTTATGATAGATTGAGTGAGAGAGATTCTTGTGCTCCAGTCTTCCTTATATCTTTAGTGGATTGTCTTTTCCGAGATTGGCCCCTCAGACGTAGGCTTGGTTAGCCGAACTGGATACCAAACTTCTTTGTCTCCTTTCTTCTTCTACGTTTTGTCTTGATTGTGTGAGTGTGTATGTGAGAGCTTATGTGATTCCTTGAAGAGGAAAAATAGAGTTACAATTAACCACACAGTAGCCTAGGCAAGTGTCACGACCCGACCCGAATCCCGGGACCTCAAGCATGTGCACAGACCGGCCGTATCCAAGTAGAGACAGGCTCCGCTCGGATGCAAGGCCTAAGCAATTTAGAAACAGATAACAAAATATCATAAATAACTCAAAATTTATTTCTCAGAGTTACAACGGAAATAAAAATAGAACATATACACCCTACAGGGGTCCCACAAGTCAGAACTAATTGAGATCTTCCAACCTCGGCAAGCTGTGTTCTGACGCTCCTGAAACCAACTGTGCTAATCCCTCAATCCTGAAAGAGAGGAAAAAGAAAGTGGAGTGAGCTTTCGAAAGGAAATCTCAGTAAGTTCCCCGCAGTGATCACAACAAAATCAAAACAATAAAGGAATATCAAAGTCAACAGTCAACAAGTCAAAAAACCGAGGCCAAGCCCCGCAAAAACAAAATTCTAGGAGACTAAGAATGAAGAAACTCCTAGATTAAAAAACAACAAACTTCTCCGGTCAGCACCCAGCCTCATCTGGAATCGAGCTCGGTCTCTCGTACGTGTCGATACGATCAGTATCTGCCTAATCACTCCCTAGCATCCTCATCAAATAAACAACTCTTGAGATACAACCTCAAACCACTGAACGTCCACACCTATATGATTAATAGAATTCTCAATGCAAGCCGACTCCCTCCTATAATTCATTACGAACACAGCAACCAAGATCCCATCTTGGGTCCTTCTGATCCCTGTCCCCATGCATACAAGCAACAACTTCCACATGCAAGTACACCTCTGGATCCACCAAATCCAACACTATCCATTACCTTCAACCAATGTATCCCCCCTTCAACTCCAACAAACTATACCCACTGTCAGTAGAATATTAACAGAAATCCTCCAAACACCCAACAGAGATTCATTAACCCTCACAAACCTTATATGTACATCGTAGAGAATTTTATCAAATCAAGATCCTACCAAGCTTCTAAACCACAAGATTAGACTCACTCCCTTAATCCAAACCTTGATCAGGCCCTCAAATAAATATTGAAAATAAGATCTAAACAACACACCAGTCAAGCTTCTCCATAGATGAAACCTACTCTAGACGACATTGAACTAGGCCTCTCCCTCTCATGTTCACTGTCATGCATGTCTACCCATATGCTATTAATCATTGAGGAAGCTTCATTAACCTCTTCTTTATCCATGCTTAACAGAACTATCATTATTAATAGATTAGTTACCCAATTACATGCGGGGATAGAGGAGACTCACCGATGACTGACTGTTCATGGTGGGGGCGATGCTCCAACGATCTCTTCTGGTTTGGCTTGGTTGGCACTCTCCTTCTCGACCTCTCTCACGGAAGGAAAAACTCACCGCCGCTCATAATTCTGTTATTAGGTTTAGGAGCATGTTAATATATATAGAAATATTGGAAGGATTAGATAAGGATTTTGATGACTCTCTATCGCGTTTAAACGAATCTTTTAATCCTTATCTCCTCCCTGTTAGACCGGTACCTCACGCGAAGGACCACGAGCCCAGCCCATACGCGGTCTTCCCCATAGCTCATCTCCAGCCGTAGGATCCCTCATTCTAAAACCACTCAATTAATCCCAACCCTTCATTTAAACAAAACTTTCATGTGCATAGCATTCTCTCACGTGCTTTAATCTAAAAGCTTCCAAGTCCCATTAATGGCTGCCCTCTTGTAAATATATTGCTTTATATTATTATTACGATTCTTTTTGCAACCTTTAATCCCCAGCCAATGTCACGTGAGAATGAGGGAGAGAATGCCCTAGTTTATTATGCCACTTTGCATTTGACCCCTTGTGTAAACAATAACCACACATGCAAGTCCCCACATTTCCTTTATGTGGAATCTTCTCATTACGTCAGAGAGGTGTTGCTTTTCTTTGTTTTTTTTTCTTTTCTTTGAGTTCAAAAGATTATCAAACTCATTATCCTATCAAGTATATATATATATATATATATATATATATATATATATATATATATATATATATATATATATATATATATATGTATATATATATAATTTTTTATTTTATCCAACCCTCCTAACAATTCTATTTCTACTATGATTCTTAACCACTAATAAAATATTTATTTATTTACATGTAAATATCTATAAGTAAATCCCGTTAAATCTAAGTTTGGGGATTTCATTATTTAACATTCTAATTAAAGAACAATTAGAAGACTTTATTCCAACAAAATTCAAACAAAACCATTCTTGGGAGACTCTCCCTTATTCTCTAACAATTATGGAAAATAATTAATTAAAGCCTAATAGGAAACATAAATTCCTAAATAAAATCCTAGACTTTACAGCGAGACCAACAAGATATACCCACGAATCAAGTTGCAACCGATACTTCTCTAGATACAGACAGACCGCAAGTTGCAACAAAAGTTACAACACAACATACAACAGGCGGACAACCAGACAGAACTTACAAGTGGTATCAGAGCCAGTACGCCGGTTTCACCTTGGGTTCAAGGTCGGTAAGGTCCGAGAAGAAGTTCTGTATATGGAAGGAAGAGAAAGAGCCTCCATTAATCGTCCATCGTTACTCAATGGAGCCAATTGCCCATATATGATGGCTAGCGTGAGGGTCTTGTTCCAAGTTCCCTTGCCAAATAAGAAGAAGAAAAAGAGGAGGACATAAAGCAATCCTCCGAGAAGATGAGGATGAAACAGCTTGTACAAAGGAAGAAATCCTGTTTGGCACGACTGGCGGATGTCTCGGTTGCAGAGGGTTCAAACTCACCAAGCAGACTCCCGGTGGCTGGAGAAAAAGAAGCGTCTTCAAGCTAGTCTCATCTCCTCCGGAAGAAGACAAGGTATGTTGCAACATCTGGTGCAACAGTCAAAGGTTCAGATACGAAGGGGGAGTTATAACTGGATGTGCAACCTGCAACACAAGACCCAACTTGCTTTGGCATCATCAGCTACAAAGGGGGAGAAGAAGTTCCAGGACAACGTCCTAGATGGTTGTGTCAAATAATGCCAAAGGGGGAGATGTTATTATTGCTGAAGCACCTAGTTGGCATCATTTGACACAGTAATGAAGTGGCACACGAAGTCAAAGGGAGAAGTAAGTCTACCAACTTTGTTTTGTTAAGTGACTGATTGTTTATATGCAGTTTATGTCTGACTACCTAGAAAGGGGGAGTTGCAACCTGCAAAGCGGCATTAGTAGTCTTCGACATTATATAACATGAAGTGGGAAGACTACAATGCAGGGGGAGCCGATGTCAGCATTTGCAAGCTTTGGCATCGCTTAACACAAAGGGGGAGAAAGGTAAAGTCTTCTGCCTGTGGTTATCATCTGCCGGTTGCTGTGTTGTTACAACATTCTGTTTATGTTTCTTTGTTGTTGAACTGAACTGACATTGGTTTATCTGTGTTTGTTGAACTGGTTGTTAACCCTTGTTTATCCAATAATTATGTTTGATGTTACAATGTTTGTAATATTCAGGGGGAGTGTCATATGATGTAATTATTTGTATAAATTAGTCAGTTCATGTCAGGTCTAGTCAGTTCATGTCAAGTCTATTGTAGGATGTTGCAAGGTTGTTGTAACTAGGAAATGCAACCAAAACTCAGACAGACAGGCAGAAGAATATTGTAAAATCCCAAGAAATTTTAAGTAATAAAGGTGTTAAAATTTTCTTAAAATTAATAAGTTAAATAATTTCCTAGGGTTTAAATGGGGAATTAATAGTGATGGCAAATAAGTAAAAAGGGATTTAAAACCCTAGTTAGGGTTTATTGTGACCAGAAGGACTTTCTGGTAATTTTTAAAAGTCTGGGGGACTAAAAGGGAGTTGTTCCCTCTCACAGGGATGGACCAAAGAGTAATATGGAAAGAGATAGGGGTCTCTGGAAAATTTTCGGTATTCAACGGATAAGATTAGGAGATCGTGGAAATCGCGCTATCGCGAGGCATTATAAGGGTCAGGATGAAGCCACGTATTGGGCATGGATTTGGTCCATCTAGTCAGTTGCTATCGCGAGGCACTATCAAAGTTTTTTTGAGGAGCCACGTGGCAAGTTAACAGTCACACATCTTGGTGGGATTCAATCCGAGGCGTAGGATTAGGATCGGGCCGTCCATCTTTAATTGGATCTGAGCCGCTTATCTAACGTGTGCTAGATACGAAGCAACGTAGAGGCCGTTGATGCAACCCAAGCAATCCTCGCCGTCGATCGTCAAACACCGATCCCGAGGTAGCCCATCTCCTTCCTCTGTCGCCCGAAACGGCTGCGCGCGAGCTCCGCCGTCTACCCCGCCCGTTACTCGCGAGGAAGACGGACAGCTGCCGGCGGGCGGTTTCCGTTAGCTGCCTGTTCACCTACCTCTGGAGCGCTATAAAAGGGCAGCTCGTCTCTGTGATGAGACAGAGAAGCCACTGAGGAGAAACTCCCGCTGCCGGCGACCGGAGTAGAAGCTAGGTGGGTACCTGCAGGCGCCTAGCAGTGTTCTGACGAATACCCCCGTCGTTCCTGGGAGAAGATAGGAATCAAGTGAGGGAGAAAGAGGTTACTGTCTTGCTACTGGGGCAGTGAGCCTGCTCGATCACCGGAGAAGCTCCATCAGTCGCCGGAGAACCCTGTCCCGGTGCTCGGAACGACCGACCCTGGTAAGTCTTGTTTCTCTTCGTAATACCTTTTAGAACATAGCTTTACGTTCTCCAATGCTCACCCGAGCTCGACGGAGGAGGAGGAGAAGCTCTCGGCCGGACTGAACGGTTTTGATAGGTGGAGTCGACAACCACCTTCCCAGAGGAAGTCTGGATGGCCGGAGTCCGACAAGGGGAGGGCTTCGACCCAGCACCAGAGGACTGTGCGCACGCACAGTGCCAGCCCTGGTGGAGTTCAGTCGCGCGCGCGAGAGAGAAGAGATAAGTGAAGAAGAAGAAGAAGATAAAAAAATAATAATAATAATTGTTTTAATTAATAAATTCAGTATTAATTAATTAGTTAAAATTATTATAAAGAACTATATAGTTGTGACATATTAATAGAGTAATTTAAAGCTAATGGGATTAGTTAATTCATATTTTCTTTTCCTCACAGGCTGAAATACTAACTAATTATTGTGACAAGTGATAGTTAGCTCGTTATTTGGAAACTTTATTAATGTGACAAATTTAAACCTAGGAATATTTGATTTAATTCGATTGAATTAGTATAGTTGTAATAACTATATGAAACTTAGGAATTGTGACAAATATTATGGTGGATAATATTTCGATGGATAATATTTTGTTGAATAGCCATGGTGATATAAAATAGTAAAAAAAAAAAAAAATTTATTTGTCAACAATAATTAGTGGTTAAATATATAATTAACTAACTAATTATTTGAGAAGACAAATTAAAAGGTGGGCCTTAGTTATTGTGGAATAATACTTGTATTACTCTATATAAATGGGTCAAGAAATTAGTCAATAATCTAAAAGGAGATATAGTTGAATCGGTTATAATACTAATTATTATTTAACAAGGGGTTAAATAGAGGTAAGAGGACAAATAGGCCAAGTCGTCTAATGGGCTTTGTAGTGGGCCCAATTCAACCAAATTGACTAAAGGTAATCAAGTAGGGTTCGGACCCGACAACTGAATGGAGGCTTGATTAGATTTAACTAAGTTGAGTCTAAGAACAACTAAAGTACATGGAAGCAGGAAGTAAGGACCAGTAACCCGAGAGATGGTCCTTAGGACCCGTTAGTGGGCCTAAGCCCAACAAGAACGTTGGACATGCATGTGAAACTAGGGACATAGAAACTTGTTGAAAACTCGACTCTAATAAGGGTCTATGTATGCCAGATACTCTCGGGGAGTTGTTGGCACACTAGAGAAGACTAGAAGGACATCTAGTTTCAACGAACCAGAGGTAAGTACACTTGCCTAGTTCCCACCCGGTTTCGGGTTTTTCTTGAACTTGCTTATGTTCTCGTATTACATGCCTCTTGTTGCTATACATGCTATTTGTATCTGTTTAGGTTCCTGTTGAGCATGTATGTTTGTTTCGGGACGTTGGTGTCCCTGTTTGATATGGTCTACTGCCTGGACTCAGTGGAGCTAGGGAGCTCCGATAGGGGACTGCTGAGGGGACGGACCCCCGCATTTCATGCGCCTTGCCAGGAGAGGCAAATCTCTCGGAGGTCTTACCGCCGCCGGGCATGGTATTAATCGACCAGGTGTTAACACGTAGGGAGAGGTAGTTCAACCACACGTGACCCGAGAGGGTCGAATCCGACCAAAAAGGTCGCATTACTACGAAATAGCTGGACATACTAGCTGGGAGCGAACCTTGAGTTTTCTTTGGAAATCTCTTCCAGAGCCCGAGGGCTTTTATATCAGGGGTCGTACCTTTGATTTTGTTTCTGGTAGACTCCTAGGATTATATTGTTGATATTGTGACCTCATTGGATGACATACTTTCTATTTGTGTCTTTGTGACCCGCAGGGGTACTTACTGGGCTTTCCATTCGAAAGCTCATGTGTTTCACTTTCCTCTTTTATAGATTCCGAGGTTTAGAAGGGGGCAGAACCTGAGGAGAGGACACAGGGAGATTCGAGGTCTAGGAGTCTCCTTTTCTTTTATTCTATGAGCTTTATTATTTGCAGGACCCGTATAGGGTCCAGACTATTATAGGGCCTATGGACCCTGATGACTCTATGTTCCTTTGGACACGAGTTAATTTTATGAAATATTATCTGCTTATCACCTTTTAGGCCTTGTATTTGAGTTGATTTTTCCTCTGCTTAAATAAGGCCGGTCTGTTGACGCGCTCAAGGTCCCGGGATCCGGGTCGGGGCGTGACAAATATTGTGTCAAATAATGCCAAAGGGGGAGATTGTTAGTGCAAATGCACTAGGATTAGCAAGTATTTGACACAAGTCCAAGCCTCTCTCAATCCGGGTGCAGCCCAAGCATTGAAGAAAATGTTGATCGATTCTATTGGCTTGGAGACTCCATTCTCTGAAGGAAGTATTATCAACGGCTCCTGAAATCAAAGATTGAAGATTGCATGCAAATGCATACATGCTGATTAAAGGTCTCATGTAAGTGGTGGCTACATGATTGAAGATTCCATCAAGAGCTGATTGATTGAAGATTGTATGCAAATGCATGCATGCTGATTGGAGATCTCATGCAAGTGGCTGCATGATTATAGCTGATTGATGATAGGATTGGAGGCAAGATTTGGCAAGCTACATGAGCAAAAGAAGGCTGATTGGATAAAAGCTTGCAACTAGATTTGGCAACTAATATGTGATGAGGTGATTGATGCAAGCCAAATCAAGAAGGCCATATTTGGTAAGCAAATATGGTAGAGCATGATAGGCCAAGCTGTGGTGAATCAAGACCAAGCTTGGAAAGAGATTGGTGGAGCCAATCTAACAACTCAACCTTGCATGATTGAAGATGAAGGTTGATTGAAGGTTTCGCGCCATGGTGGGGTGCGACCGTGAAGGGCTGAGTACGTGACGGAGAGGTGGATCGGCTAGTCGCGTTGGTCGGGATCAGGTGGATCCGACGTAGTAGACTCGGAACTCAACCAGGAGGGTTGGAGGTGTGTCGAGGTCGAAGAGCGATGGATGCTGTAGCCTTGGTCAGTTCGTCAGCCGGGCCGTGTTGCAGTCATGGTTACAACTAGGTTGCAACAACCAAATGTGGAAGGAGTCCAATTTGGCAGTCGCGGAGATTTGGGAAATCCTAAAGATGGTAGCTGTCGTGTGAAGGCAGGGAGAAGTCTATATAAGACCAGGACTCAGAGGATTGAGGTGAGCCAACTAGAGTAGTCCCTCCGGAGAAGGGTGATAGTGGTCATTGTCAATCAGGGGAGTGGGTGCTTATGATAGATTGAGTGAGAGAGACTCTTGTACTCCTGTCTTCCCTACATCTTTAGTGGATTGTCTTCTCCGGGTTTGGCCCCCCAAACGTAGGCTTGGTTAGCCGAACTGGGTTACCAAACTTCTTTGTCTCATCTCTTCTTGTATATTTGTCTTGATTGTGTGAGTGTGTATGTGAGAGCTTGTGTGATTCCGTGAAGAGGAAAAATAGAGTTACAATTAACCACACAACAGCCTCGGCGAGACCAACAAGACATACCCATGAAGCAAATTGCAACTGGTACTTCTCTAGATACAGGCAAACCGCAAGTTGCAACAGAAGTTACAACACAACATACAACAGGCGGACAACCAGACAAAACTTATACTTACTCTTCGATTCTTAGATGGTCATGACTTAATGTTCAATGAAAAAGTACAAAATGAAAGGAAATCATAAATGGAAAGGATCAAAGACGTATTTACACTAAGCCTAACCCAACCATGCATCATATTTAAAGCCACTTCATAGCATGAAACAGATATATGATCACCATTATTACACATTACATGCGCTCAATGTGGTGTAGCTTGGACAATTGTCCTTTTGAGAGACAACTACACAAAAATTCATTTAATTTTCTTAGAAACCACTAAAGAGTTAACTTCAGAAACAGTAAAAAAAATCATCATTAGTCTTTCCTAACTTCATAGGAATTCCTTGCCAAATCCAAAACACTTTGACAAAGAGTTACTAATTTATAGAGAAATAAACTTGGCTGAAAGAAAGGTTAACATGCATTCAGTGCTTTCTTTCACTTGTATCAGTAGTTATTCCAAAAGATTTGTTTATCTTACTCATGCTTCAGGAGAAATAGCTTTGACTGATGAGAAATGGAAGGCTAGCTAGTTCTTGGCTTACAAACTCTTTCAAATAAGAGACCTATCTATCTGTGTGCAAGTCCTTTGTAGTTCCTGAAGGATATAAGTCCACCAACTAACATCAGAAACACATCAAGTAGACATTAAAGGCTATCAAAAGGGAGTTAACTAGGCATTAAACTTAACTAGCAACAGAAAACAAATCAAGTTTTTGTTCAATATAGTTATCCGCTTCCTATTTATCAATTTTTAATCTAACAAGAGAAGAAGAGAGAATAAGTTGCTTTTATTGTATAGATATTGTGAGGGAAGACAAAACTTATGTTACAAATTGAGGTTGTAAGTTGTAAATGAACCAACAAAGGTTATGTTTTTGGTTTATGAAATATTGTGATATCATTATCACCTAAGATGAAAAAAATGAAAATAACAATCATTTTTTAAGGTGCCAGTAGTTTATTCATAAAAAAAGTCTTTTGTGATTGAGGAAGGAAAGGAGATAGCTGTAGTAATTTATAGTCATTAATTGGATAGAGAGAACATGAGAAATAAGATGTTATCCCGGTGATTGGTTGGTTTGGTGCAAATCTAGAGAAAATTAAGTAGATAAAAATGGTGGTTCATATATATTTTAGCCCATAATTACTTAATGAAAATAATATTAGCAGCTTTTTATACCCATCTTGATCCATCCACATGGCATTTAATGCAGACAGTACTTGGGTAGGAACAAACATACATGCATGATATGAAGAATTGACATGTTACATAATCATGATATTAAAACATATGAGTATACATCCTGGTCATCAAGATGGAAGATCCAATCAAGTCAGTGTGTTGCTCATGTGTTTTTTGATAAAAGTGTTCATGTGTTTCCAAAGCTAAAACACATCCACATCATTCCATGCACACACAACACCACTGAGCCATCATGCAGACCAGCAGGAAGAGGAGAAGAGAGTAAATCTTTGACCGTCTTATTATTAGTTAGAACACCTTTTTCTTTGGTTTGATAGATGGAGAGACAACAAGAAGAGAGGGTTTAATTAGTTCCCCGAGGCACGTCCCTTTTGCGTGATGTTTTTTTTAACGTGGAAGCATTATGCTCAAAAAGACTTCTTGTGTAACTTGCCATCATCTCCCACGCATTCATTTTCATCACAATGTATATATATATATATATATATATATATATATATATATATATATAGTTTTATGTTGAGTTCTTGTGTAGTTTTTTTCTATATATTTTTTATTTATAAATCAAATTAATATTAGTTAAATTGATATAAAAAACGAAATTTATTTTAATTAATATTTACAACGATCGTAAAAAAACCAAGATCAGACAAAAGGTTAAAAACCTCTGTGCCGTACGGCACAGGCGAGTCACGTGAGGTGGGGGAAGGGGCGGGACCCACCGGGTTTCAAACGGGAACAGGATGACAGCCGTCGGATGGGAACGAGTGGGGGCCGGCGGCGTCTCGGAGCCGTAGGATGCATGTGGGCAGGCCACCTTACCGCGCGCTCTTGATTTCGGAATCGTGTCGTTAGCGACATGACAACTTTGCTGTGGAGTGCGGGCCCCACTCCCTTACCCCGCCAACGAGAGAGGTTGTCCCACTGCGCTGTCGCTTTCGAGGTCTTTAGTGGGAGTGCTGGCATCCATGTGACCCTGAGTACCACTATACCATGCATGTATGACCATCATCACATGGACGGCTCGATCATCGTCCACGTGGACCAAGTCGCTATCAGACGTCCCTTTCGGTCATAAATGGTGATGGCGGAAACCCGAGGTGAAGAGCGGGAAAAAAAGCAAAGCTGTTGTGGGGAGCTTTCTTTTCTTCCTTCTTTCTTCTCTCTGTTTCTTCTCCTGCTTTGTTGATGGCAGTGGCGATGGAGGGATTCTCGATCCGGTGAGATCTGATCGCCTTTTTTTTTTTGCATTTTCTTGTGCGCGTTTTGCTTTTCATGGATCTTCGAGTATTTTGTTGATTTTCTTTTTAATTCGATGGCAGGGAGTATACGGGGAAGATGAGGAGTGTGGAGTTTGGCAAGTGTTGGCCGTTTGATGGGAGTGGGGAGGGGAGGAAGTTACCACCAATTGAGTTGAGGAAGTTCAGGTGGTGGGTGGATGAGCTGGAGGTTGTGAGGAAGGGGGAGAAGAAGGATGGGGCTGGTAATGAGATCGTGGAGGACGAGAAGCGCGGGCGTGGGAAGCAGAGGGCGCCCAAGAAGAGGTCTATCGTGGAGCTCTTTGCGGCGGCGCCGCCGGTCGAGACTGTTGAGGAGGAAACTGATGGTGAGGAAGAAGAAGAGCATCATGTGGTTGAAGCTGATGAGATGGATTTGGACAGAGTGGGTTTGGGTGCTGAGGTTTTGGAGACGGTCAGGAAAAGGAAAGAGAGGGTTAAAGAAGATGAAAAGAAAGAGAAGATAATGAAGAAAGTTGTGGTGGTCAAGGATAACATCAAGAGTAAAAAGAAGATGAAGATGAAGAAGAAGAAGAGGAAGAACAACAAGAAGCAGCTCAAGGTCGCCATTTGTGCTGGGAGAAAGGTATGTGATCCAGTTCCAATGTTTAATTTTTTTTCTTTACGATTGTTTTTCTTTATTCTTTTCAGTTTTGAATGTCTATTTCTTTTGGTTTGGCATCTATGATCCCATTATCACACTGAGCGCATCATTGCATTATTGAAGTCCACAGTCTGTGGTACGGCTTTGTCACCACTGAGAAATTTGCTTTCGGTGAAATGGACTGTACCTGTGTATATTTTAGGCATGATTACCGGAGAGAATGGGGATTCTTTCTGCAAGTTATTGGGTGTTGGAAAGCTGTACATGGTAATGCTAACATTGGGTTTGATTGTGATTAATATATATGAAACTGCGGGACAATGGACTATGCATGTGGTTGCTCACCAGATAAGACTTCCTGATTGGATGGATGTGGTATAGAAGTGATTAGAGGCCATGGCTCACTAGTTGGCTGATTCCATGTGCTTGTGTTGGTGTTTGGGGCTTGTGATATTTTATGTAGGAGAAGGGTTGTTTTGGGGGAGATCTTGTGAGGAGTTCTATTCTTGAATCATTTGGTTTCTCCCAAAACATTTAGTTTTCAGTAGAATGTGAAGGCTGTGGGCCTGTGGTAGCTGGCACTGTGAACACTGAAGCATTGATAACAAAAATGAGAGACGCTAAAGCTGAAAATTTTATACTTTCATGCATTAACTTTGTTGTTGAGAGAATTAAGAGAAGTTTATGTCAATATTTTATGGACTTGTACAATTTATCTTTTCTCAAACATATGCTTTGATGTTTCAGAGTGTTGTAGCTACATTTTATGTCCTTTTTTTTCACTTATCTTACACTCAGAACTTGAGTCAACTCTTCTATTATGATGGCTCCAACCCTAGTGAGTTTCTGACAGCTTGGATGATCTTACTTTGGTTAATTGCTATGTTGACAATACATGGTTATAATCCTTAGCTTTCCAAAACTTGAATGGACCTCTTTGCTTAGAACTCCAATGACTCTGATGTTAGTAAGTTAATAGTCTTTGCGGTTGACTTCCAACTTTTGTTATTTAGCCTTAAAGATTCAAAGTGCTCTTAAGATTTTTGGAAGTAAAGTACCTCATTTGTAAGATCATCAACATTATTTACCTTGTGAAGAAAGTTTTAGGATGTAAATTTTGGTGCAAAAACTTTGTGGAGCATTTTTAGAATTTGGTGCATCATAGAGACCTTTGAGGGTGGAAAGGATCTGTATTAAGGAGATTGTAATTAACTAAATTCTATATAAGTATCACTTGCAAAAGATCTTTTAGGGCCATATGGCGGTGTGCAAACTGTTTAAATGAGCCATTAGCAGCAAAATGATCTCCCTATGATCAGGGATCTTTCTCCCAACTTTAAACGCTCCTGATGCAAATAAATTTAGTGTAATGCACACGTAGTCAAACTAGAAATGAAAGCAAAACTTTTCATTACATTTGGAAAATGTATGCTCCATATTACAGGATTTGAGTTCATATGTGTTCGTGGGATCCAATGCCCAATATCTTGTAACTATCAATACCTTTAACCCTATGGATAAAGAATATATAATTGTTTCAGCTATAGGAGACTTACCCATTTGGTGACTTTGACATTGGATTCAAGTTAGAACCCTCGTTAGATCGAATGCAGATTCACCTCTTCTTGGCTTTGATGCCTAGGAATCTATATGAAAATGGTTTAAATTTAGTTCTTTTTACTGTCTGCTGGTTTTATGTGGTGATGATGAACTAGCATATTGAACATAAGTGGGGTTTGAAACAATAATTGATGCACTATTTAGTTCTTTATGATATATGGAAGGTGTAAAATATTGGGGAAGTAACTAGGCTTTTGCGTTCACGTAAATGCATTGCTCAAGTTTATTTATGCAATTTGCAACCATGTGTAAGTGCCTTGGAAAGTTTATACTAGCTTAGTTTATGTATATATATATATATATATATATATATATTCATAGCTGCATGCTTTTTTTGTTAGAGGTCTTAGAATGAACAATACGAGCTAGAACTTCTTAATTTCCATCCATTATTTTCGCTGAAGTATAAAAGAGTGATCCATCAAATTCTGTTTGAGGATGTAGGTTGTATGAAGATTTCATTTTTCATTTGATCAATTGTAGGTAACTGAAATGGATTAAGCTTGGTTGAGTTAAGAAGTGAATTAAAAAGGAATGAACCTTGCCTCCATTAATCTGTTTGCTACCTGTATTGTATTATTTCCATCTGTCAGCTCCTCAACGACATAGATCTTCTTCCCCTCTTTCTTTTTAATGCTCCTCGCTGAAATACTTCTCAATACTTCCCCCTCTCAATCATGATTGTTGGAATACTATTGGTGTGGAATAATAGTCCCACATCGGATAGTTGGGCAAAAGTGAAGCAACCCTATATGTAAAAGCTCAAGGTGCGTCAAACATTCTAATTGTTGCATTATATGTGGATGACTTACTTTACACAAGCAACAATGAGAAGATGATTGTTGATTTCAAGAAAGAAATGATGAGAAGATATGACATCAATGATATGGGATTATTGCATCATTTTCTTTCTTGAAATCAACAATCATCTTCTCATTGTTGCTTGTGTAAAGTAAGTCATCCACATATAATGCAACAATTAGAATGTTTGACGCACTTTGAGCTTTTACATATGGGTTGCTTCACTTTTGCCCAACGATTCGATGTGGGACTATTTTTCCACTCCAATACTATTCCAACAATGACAATGCCATTGAGGGTTCTCCTTCTCATTAGTATTTGGCAGCCACCTACAACACCATTCTTTCTGATTGTTATTCTAGACATGTACCACATAGTGGAGGCCAAATACTTGGCCTGTTACATTCTTATGGTGTTTATAGAAGTAATTTCTCAGCCTACTACAAACACAATTGTGTCAATGCACTAGTGGATTGCAAAGCCAAGTGGAGTGTTAACAACAGCACTCTTATGTTTGAACTGCTTGTTCCCTTGTGCTCATTTGGGGAATAGAAGCATAGTATAGCCACCCGTGGCAACATTTTTCATTGCGTACCCATAAAAAAGATCTAGTGAGTAGCCACACATGGCCTTGATGCTTCTGGATTCTGTATACTCATCCCTGACATCACTGCTGATAGACGGTTGCTTCTAGTTTTTCCTCCTTGACAACTAGAGTTGTGTGGAGGAAATACCCTATAGGCCGTTATAACACTCAAAATAATGGGTTTGGTAATTAATTTTCCTTTCACCTCTATCAGTTCATATATAAGCAACCATGAGGGGCCAGAACACCACCTGTGAAAATGTGCTTGATAATGAACTTGGTCTAGAAAGGGTGCTAGAAGAGGGAACATATATGTTGGTCCTTACATCTGAATATAGCTTCTTGAACTTTATAAGAGAAGTTTAACCCAGCTTGAGCCAATTTTGGGTGGATAGCACAATGGTTCAATTAGGTATGGAAATTTTTAATATTTAATATGCTTCATTGATCATACCTAATCCATTATTGTTGAGTAGCTTAATTCACTGGTCATGCTTTTGACAAAGATAATTCAAATGACACTGGTCACATATTTGAGGGGCTTGGTGAGTTGAATAGCACATTCTTTCACTTAACTTTTTGAACATGGTGAGAGTAGTGATATTATAGAAGGGCAAGATAGTGATGAAGGACATTTTAGGAATTTGAAATAAAAAAATTGGTTTATGTCTTATTTGATTTGGGTTTTGCCAGGTTTTAAAAGAGATAACCGTTTTTTTGGGTATATTTGAAAACAAACTGGTGATTGTCTGAATTACAATAAGAGAGGAAACTGACTTGGATTTGGGATCATGCACATTAGATTTCCAAGCACCAGGTGGTAGTTTCTGTTCCACTCTTTGAAGTAGTTCAAACTTTGTAAGAAATAATAACCTCATAAGATCATTGCAAACTGTAGATCCTTCTTGAAATACTTCTTATGAATCTCTTTTTTTGTTCTAGCATTGCATGTTTAATTATATTTTATTGCATTATGGATGACAGGATTATAGTTGTTGACTTATTGATATCTACAGTACTTCATATGGTTCTTTAATGTTACAAGTGCTCTTCTAAACTATACTGAGTAATTTTTTGCATTTATTTCTGTGATACATTTGACTTCTGCTGCTGATATTGCCATTTGAGTTTTTTTTTTATGCCCAAGAGAGAATTTATACCTCAAAATACATGCATAATTTGAAGCACTTTCAACTTTTCAAGGCATCTGCCTATCTAGCTTTTTCACTGTTGGTGTGTTCAAGTTGTATTGTGTTGGTAGGGAGCTTGGGAAACTGCTGTATGCTGCCTTATAAGCAAGTTTATTTTTTTAATCTTCACTATAGAGGTTTGTATTAATAAATTTTTCTTTTCACCATTGTAGTAGAATTGTTGCATAAATTAAATATTTTGAGATGAGATGCATTTGCCTGTTGAGATAAATTATTCTTCTGTCATTTGTCAATTGTCATTGATGACCAAACTAGCCACTGAACTGGCAGTCCCATCTTGAAACTTTGACCAAGTCTTTTCCTTGACTTATTTTAATAACAATGAAGTGATGTGTCTGAACTAAGACACTCATTTCAAATAGCTTCTTGTATTCTTCAATCACTCTGCTATAGAGAAAGGATAAGAGCTTATATGTTTCCTTGGTTCTTTATATAAGGATTTTAACTCATTTTAATTGTTGAATCTTAATTGCGGAGTTATCTGTTTATTGTACCTTACCAGCACTAAAAGCTTGCTTTAGCCCATTGTGTTTCTTGAGTATGCTGACTTTATTTTCTTTTTCTTTTACCATGAACTTTTATGGCTGCTTCATTAATAATATTTATATATATAAAAGAAGAATCCATTGAGAAACATTAGCTTGACATCTAATTGATAAATCATACATTACTTTTTTGTTGTGTCTAGTCATGGAATTGGAGCTAAGGCTTCATAAAGGCAATGACAAACAACTTTTTATAGCTTTAGTAACAAGCGAGAAACCTGCATTAACTTCAATGGTTTTTGTTTTGTGGGTAATACACTAGATCCCTTGTCACATAAGTACATACATATATACATAATGGTGTGATTGCATAACTTAAATCATCTTACATAGCTGCTGCATTGTTTGTTGTGGTGTGAAAAGATTACATAGAAATATTAACATTTCCTTTTTGTAAGTATCCTGTTGTGCTTTGTGTGCTGAACATCACAATCTATAGGGCCTTTCAATTACTTTATTGCTCTAAATATCTGTAGTTCATGGTAATTTAAACTTTATGATTAAAAGAAAACAAGCCTCAGTTGGTATGTTAAATTTTTATATTCCTCTCTTCAGGAAAAGGCACATGAATCAAAAGTGCAATCTATGGTAAATGTTTCTAGATTACTACAGGACTCAGTGCACATAAAGCGGATAGGAAAGGTTCTTAAATATCCTGTTGAAGGCATGAAGAAGAGGCCCTCAACAGTAAAAAGTTTAGCAAAGAAGCAGAGTTTCAAACATTTTCGAACTTCAAAACTGATCTCCAGAGACCAGAAGGATGTTGGAAAGGTTCTTCCTGTTCATAGCATTCTCAAGGATCAAACCAAATACTCTTCTATTAAGAAATCTAGCATGAAAGTTATGGATAGCAGTGGTCTTTTAAGAAGTTGCCATGATTCTGTTAAACATGTGAGCTTTTCGGGCAAGGATGACATTATAGGTCATAACAAAGGCCATTCACCTATGGAGTTGCCTCAATTGCAAAACCTTTGCAGAATATTTTCAGATGTCTTGGCTGCATCATCAGCTATGAGCAATGCAAATATAAATAACCCATCTTCTAGTGGAGAGGACATTGCTACTGGTTCTGCAGAGAAGATGATTGAACTGTCAACTGAATCAGAAAAGTCATCTAGTCAAGGTCATGTTGTTTCCGTTAATTTACCTTATTCTGGAAAAAAGAATTGTTCTGACACAGAGAAAAACTCATTAGCTGAACCTGTAGACTTAAATGAAACAATCCCAAGTTTTAACCCTAGTAGCTCTACCATGTCAGCAAGTCACTCAGGCAACACAACCACTCAGATTTCTTTTCCTGATGGATCAACTTCTAATGCAGAAAGCCATGTTGTAGAAAGTTTTGCTGAAGCAAGGGTGAGTTTTCCAGCACCAATTCGAGATACTCTTGCTCATATTGATGCCATGAGTGCGATGACCATAGTGAGAAATCCATCTTCACAGCAGTCAGCATCTAGTTTGCCAACGAATACGGAAGCAAATGGAAGGCAGCCACATTCAGCTTTTGACCCTAATGTTAGCATGTACAACCAAATTCCAGAATTCCAGCACAGATGCTCTTCAGACAATATGATGAGCAGAATTTGCTTTTCAACGGGATCAAAAAGGATTGGTGAATCAAGAATCACACCAAATCCTGCTTCTTTCTGCAGAGAGAGGTGCTTAGATAATGATTTCATTGGCTTGCCCCTTAATTCTCATGGAGAGTTCATTCACTTGCATTCAGACCGTAAATTTGGTTTTGGTGATGCCTTAAACAAACAAAGGGCATTGCTGAATTCCTACCCAAATTTTTCAGGTTCTCAACCTTTTGAGTCTAATTATAATGTAGATCATTTGAAACTGAAAGATAGGTTTCCTGGTATTTCAATGTATGAAAAGGACCAGTGGCTTCCAGAGCCATACCATTCTGCTAGCCAATTTGTTAGATCAAGATCAAATTTTACTGGTGTGCCAGGCTCTGAAAGTTCAAAAATACATAACCATGAACCACTGAAAGACAATTCTTTCTATCAGGGAAATGCTGGACTTGGAGGATTTTGTAATGGTTGCAAGGAGCATAGCCAAACTCAAAATTGTGTTAGCAGTGAAAGGCCTCAAGCAGAAGTGAACTTAGTGAACAGGTTTCAGCCTTCAATTCAACCAACAATGAGGTTGATGGGAAAGAATGTTACTGTTGGAAAAAGTAGTCGTGAATGTGAAGCTTTTGATGATGGCAAGGTGTGGACAGATAAAGAAATAATAACTGAATATTCCACTTTGAGAGAGTCTAATGTAACCAACACAAAGAGGTGGCCCCAACAAGAGTGGTTTTCTCATCTATCACCTGGGATACTGAAAGAAAACTTTCAGCATCAACAAGAAGTCCCATCAAGCTTTTTCCAAGTATCACCATTCAACCATAGTTCTGTTCATGTGAATTTTGATGGTCATCCACAATTGATGTCAAGGAATGGAATTTCATCAAGCATAGGAAATCATGGTCCTAGAATGGATTCTTTCAGCCTTCCAGTTCCATCCCAGGAACTGTTGGATAAGACATCTAGGTCCTTGGTGAATTTTAGTTCCGGAACTGAATCATTTAAAGTAGGTCATCATGTACCAGCAGCATTATCCCATCCTCAAAATGTATGCCATCATATGCTTCTGAGCTCTACTCATTGCAAACATAGCCAGAGCATTTCTTATAGTACAGCATCAACCTCCCATCCATCCTTTCTGAATCAAGGTTATGGAAATTGCACACAACCATCTATGGTTCATTCTTCATCAAACCTTCCTCAGTGGCTATTGAAGGCAACACAGCAGAAGAAATACCCAAAACCTACTTGTCTTTATCCTGAACCAATTCCTCTACACCACCATACATGCATCCTACCTGGAAATAGTTCCTTACCACTCTCTTCTCCGTGCCCTTCAAATATTTCATTTCATTATGGCACCAATATTTCTCAAACATGCAGTTCATCTAATCCAGCCTCCCTTGTTCACCCTTCACTTATTTCAGAACTTGAAGTGAACAAATACAATGCTGGTGGTAGTAATTCTTGCAGAAACATGATGAAGGATAGGGATGGGACAAAATCCAAGTTTCAATATTTCAAAGAACTGGATCATGCCAGTCGATCAAGAAAAAGGCCTGCTGCTAGAGATGGTGGGCTAATAAAACCAATGAAGAAACCTAATCTAAAGGTTCATGAAGGCTCAAATACTCCAGCTGGTTTGAGTACAAGGGGACAGTTCCATGGAGATCCAGAAATCAATTCAGGACCATCAGAATTTCAAGTTTACGGGAATAAGCCAAGTGATGTGCGCCTGCGAGAACTAAATATTTGTAATGGTGGAAACAGATCTATGTCTGCATTGAAGTCTAAAACTGATGGCATTGGCAGGTCAGGACCTTTGAAATTGAGTGCAGGAGCCAAGCATACCCTAACACCAAGTCAGGGTGTGAATCAAGACAAATCTATGTCTATTCATGCTACTATACCATTTGCTGCTGGGACGAGTTCTAGTAGGTTTTCTGTTTCTCAGAGGAAAGCAGCAGAAGTTTACAGGTTTTAGATTCTATTAAATCCTGAGATCTGATCTCCTGTTCACAAGAGGACATGCTATTATTCTGCTCTTTTATTTGAAGTGTTAGTTCCCATCTAGTTATGCAACTTTACAACATCCATAACCTCAAGCTGTACTGATCAGGTAACTTAGTTTTTTCCTGCCGTGCCCTGCACCCTTCCAATAATATTTAATATATTAATCTGGTGATGCTTGATGGATTTATGTTTCATTCGGAATTTTATTCCGTTATGGTTTTGGTTATAATTAGTATATGTATATGTCTCAGCTTGTCAAGTATCCTCAACTTTTTGTTAAAGGGTAATTCTATGTTAAACACCCTTACGTCTATAAGCTTGCCGAATATTTAGAAAAGTTGATACATGGATTGACTTGTCGGAGATATTTTAAACTCTGTTTCTTTATTTGGTTTTCATTTCAATTAACCATAGGCAGGTTTTTTATCAAATTGTTCCTGATATCTTTTGTCCTATTACTGTATTGCCAATTTGAGCACTTGATCTGGAATCTACATTTGTTCTGAGTTGATTGCTTGAATCAGCATGTTCATTCAGATTGACCAAAATTAAGGGCCTGGATCTTGTTCTCTCATATTTATTCAAGAGCGGCTTTATTTTATTTTTTTTTTTCATTTACAAGTCATACATCTATATAATGAAATGTTTCTTTATTCTTGAAATACCTATAGACAAAGCAATCATCAAACCTCAATCTCAAAGCTGTGGATAGTATTTTGATGCAGATTTCCATGGGGACAATTTCCCTATGCAAGTTCTTTTTATTTATTTTGTATTCGTAGAACCACTCAAAAGTTCCTACCATCCTCTGCATGATTGGACACTTATCCCAGGTTGATTTGTCAAAATTGCTTGCAACTACCAAGATGATCAATTTTACTTGCCTCCTTTTCTGCAACTTGTATACTGAATCATGATATTCATTGCTATTAGGATGGTCAAACAACTTCTCATGAGAATTTGCTTAGTTATCACATTAGGGCCTTGTTTATCCTTAAAAATTTCCTAATATTCAGTAATTGTAGCTTTCACATGCTCTTTGTGAGTTGCATCAAACTTATTTTGCTTGAAGATTCAAAGGCTTTTGCTAGACCAACTCAGACTTGAGATAATAGACTAAGTTTGTAAAGTATGATCTAGATCTTTTTTCTTATGGAGGTCATTGAGCTTTCTGAAGTTTACAGTTCCTGGTACTTTGTTTATTAGGATCCGGGCTAGAAGGTCCTGGCTGTTCTGAGTGCCATCTGTGTTGATGCTTTCTAACCACGGGTCAAATCAAACAATCAAACAAAAAAAAAAAAAAAATCTTGTTCAATTCTTCAATCTACATTTTTATGGTTTAGGAAGCGTTTACTACTTGTTCAATGTGGCCATCACTTGGTATGAACCAATTGTTATAGAGATTAGCAATTCAGCAAAGGGGACCACCTTGAATTTGAACTTCGGAGGTGTATCGACAAAGTTTTACAGAGTATTTAGCTGATCTGCCATTCAAGAGTGTAGAACATATGAAGATGCAAGGCACACTTTTTTCCCCCTACTGTTCTGTTCTATGTATGCATGCAGTCAAACCCTTTTAGTTTTTCTTTCTTTTAGTGAGACGCATTCAATTTACAAAACAATTGTCATGATGCTTTCAATATTATTCTGCTGCATTATGATCCTAACCATAGGTTCCAAAAACTTATCTAGTGTAACTGTAGTCCCTGATTTTTTTTTCCTGCCAATGTGGCTTGCTTGGTTCACGTTATAATTTTTTTTATTTTTTTTATTTTTATTTTTTATTTTTTGCATCCAAAGGTAATTTACTACAATTTTTTTTTGGTAGACAGAATCCCATTGGACTAGCTATTCATTATAGAGTTTCTAAAGGTTACAAAACAAAGTAGAAAAAAGCTTTCTAAGTGAGTGGCATAGCATATATGCCTCTAAATATTTCCAGATTTTCTGTTTTTCTAGCTGATTTAACCATCTCATCAATTGTATTGTTCATCGCTCTTGGGATGAAATTTATCTCCCAATCTCTAACTTGTGTTAGCAAAGCCGGACATCTCTTTATAGTATCCTCAGCTCGCCAAATTTGGTCTTTTCCTCCCTCTTGTAGAATCCTTGACATGCATAGATTATCTGTCTATGAGTGCATTAGTAGCTCCAATTCGCATCAGTTGTTCTAGTTTTCACAGCTTTCATCTCCCCTTCAAATGCTAATTCAGCCATGCATGTTCTTGACTTTACAATCCAAAATTTGCCTTTGTTAGTTAGAATGATATAGAAAATATCTATTGTGTTACCTCCCTCAACCCATGAGGCATCTGTGAATATTATATGTCTATAATTCTTCTTGCCCTGGCTGTCTTCAGTTCTCTCTCCCATTTCTTCAATAGCTAGTTGTTTTTTACTCTACTATAGTGCCAATGCAACACTATTCTTTGCTAGTATTCTAGGATCAAGAGCATGTCCCTTGAAGATTAGATTACACCGAGATTTCCAAATCTACCAAGGTGTATAAGATATTACGCCAGTCTCCTCTACTTGCATCCTATGGCTTCCAACCTTCCTCTTGCTCATTCAGAGACCTTGTGATATATCTTCTTGTAGCGAGTCACATTATTGCAGGTAACCCTTCAATTTTACTTCCTCCCAAACCTGTTTTGCCCATCTGTCCTAAACAAGTAAATGGTTAATTATTTTTGCCGTTAAGTTGCACATTGGGCATGGCTCATTTGGGCCAATGCTCAACCTGTACAAGTAATACTTTGTTGGTAGTTTTCCATGGAAAATTTTTCAAAAGAGCAGTTGGATTTTAAGAGCTACATTAAGTTTTCAAAGTGCCTTCAAGCCTTTTCATTTGTGATCCTCCCTTGAGTTCTTTATATATTGTAACTGTGAGGGATTTTCCTGTTATTCAAGGTATCCATTTCCATGTGTTATTCTTCAAATTCTTGTTCACCTATTTACTGAGTATATTTTGAATAATTGAATGACTGAAAATGTCATTTATCACCATCCTAATTATAATCTAGTAAATTCTTTACCTGCAGATTAGTTAAATCATAATTCATACTAATGAAGGTTGGCTTGATTTGGATTGACATGTCAAAAAGCCATGAATCTTGAAGTAAAGAGTTAGTAAGGATGATATCTTCTGGACCTACATTTCCCTTTATCTTGATGGTAGTTAGCATAAATAATTTGTATATATAGGATGTATACCTTCTTGTTACTAAAGTCCATAGGCTATGAGGGTCATACTTATGTATCATCAGATGTTCCCAAGCTTTATTACTTCTATTTAACAGTTCTAATACATGTTTTGAAAGTAATGCATTTTTCATTAGTTTCAAATCTTTAAATCCTAAACCACTCTCAGATTTTGCTTTGGAAATAGTATTCCAGCTTATGAGATAGAGACCATTGTACCTACTGTTATTACTCTAAATAAATCTTCTAACTAGTTTAGTTAGCTTGTCTAGTATTGTGTCCAGGATGGCATAAGTATTCAAGTCATATACAAGTAAAAATATGATTGTAGCTCTAGCTAGAGTCATCCTACCAGCCATAGATAAATTTAAAATTTTCCAGTGATCCAATTTCTTTTCCTCCTTATCACATAATGTTTTGAATTTGTTCATGGGTATTTTGAAAAGGAGATACCCAACATCCTAGATACTTGAAGTGAAAATTGCCTTGTTGTGTTTTAAGTATTTCTAATATAGATCTTTTCAACTTTAGATTGATCCAGGAGGGGAAAATATCTCTGGCTTGTCAAGGTTGGCCCTTTGGCTTGTCAAGGAAGTATATATATCAAGCCATATATTGATAGTCTTGAATTTTTCCCAGCAGTCTCACAATATATAAGGAGATCATCTACATACAAAATGTAATTAATTACTACGGCAGGACTAATCTATATCCCTCTAAGCATATTAACTGATACAGCTTTGTTCAGAATATTAGTTAAAACGTGAGAGATCAGAATGAATTGATAGAGAGATGATGGATCTCCTTGTCTAATTCTTGCTTTTGGTTTTATCCATTGCCATACTTTGCCATTTATGATGAATGTTATTGAAGATGTTTCACTACAAGCCCTAACCCAGTAAACCTATTTAGCTTGAAAATTCATTCTCAATAGTACAGCAGTGACAATCTTCCACCTCACTATATCATATGCTTTTTCCATATAAATTTTGATCATCATTGGGTGATCTAAGGTATTTTTTTTTCTAATGAGTGGGTTGATTCATGTGTCATTAGAATATTATCAAAAAATACTTCTATCATTTATGAAAGTTATTTGTTCACTACCTATGATATATAATAAAACATTTTTAATTCTATTAAACATGATCTTAGTTATGATTTTATAGGTAACATTACACAGTGAAATGGATCTAAAATCCTTAACAGATTGAGGGTTATCCGTTTTTGGAATCAAACAAATATGTGTTTTGTTCCAACTGAATGGGAGTTGAGCAATATTAAAGAAATGCATGATAGTTGTGGTTACTAAATCTCCAATTTTTTTTCAAAAGACCCTAAAAAATTCTACATTCAATCCATTAGGCATTGAGATAAGAGCTTTGAAAATTTCCTACCTGGTTATAGGTCTAATGAGTGTGTTTCTTTGCTCTATTGTGAGAGTTGGGAGATGATCTAGTAGTGCGAATAACAGGTCATTAAAGTTGTTGTTGTCTCTCAGGGTTCCATAGCCTAGAGTAAAATTGTATAAATTCCTATTTAATTCCTTTATGATCTATTAGAGTCTGATTTAAAGCAGTTCTAAGTTGATTAATTCTATTATTTGCCCTGTGATTCCTAGTTACTTGATGAAAAAATTTTGAGTTATGATCCTCATCTTATAACAATTTTATCCTATATTTATGGGACCATTTGTTGTATTTTGTGTTAAATAATGCCTGGTATTTATTATACAAAGACCTAAGTTTCATTTTCATTTTTTTCTCCTTTGGGATCACAATGTTCAAATTCAACATGAAGCATCTCTTCTTCTATATGCATGATTTTGTTATCTAGTCCCTGTGCAATTTAACTATATTTATCAAATCTTTTTTAAAGTTGCAAATCCTATAACTTAAATCATGCATTGGGTTACCATTGGTTTTTGAATGTCAAATTTCATTGATACTATTATGAGATGATAGTGATTGTATTGCCAAAGGCCTCTTGGCTAAGTGGCATAGGTCCATTGCGCATGGGATGGAGACTCAAGTTCGAATCCCCGCTGTGCAAAGTGAGGGCGCAAGGCACATGTTACCTAGTGGGGTGCCCGTGTACGTACGTGAGTCTTCTTCGTGTGGGCTCGAGTAACCATAGGCGAAAAATAAATGTACACTGTGTGAAACCTTCAGGCAGTAAATAAGCTACATTATGTGAAACCCTTGGGGAAATAAGCTACTGCACATGCCCTATTTGACTAAAATCCCTTGGGGCGGTGCTTGTTACCGATGTCACAAAAAACAAAAACAAAAAAAAAAGATAGTGATTATATCCATGTATTAACAAATCTAATAGTGCCCTTAAATCTATTAAAATTACATTACAAAAGTATCGGGTTATGTTCAAATTGACATCTTGGCAAATTTTTAACAGAATAAGAAAACACAAATTCATTCCAGAGGTTATTAATTATCGATCTATCTAACCTTGCTCAGATCTTGGCTTGCCCTCCCTAGTTGTTACTCCAGGTAAAAGGTGATCCAGTATGTCTAACTCAATTAAACTATTATACACTAGAAATGAATTGAAATGTGTTGCTTTCACACATGGACCTTTATTATTCAATCCTCCTTGCCTTTCCTTAGCATTCCAAATAGCATTAAAGTCACGCATCATGAGCCATGTGTCACGGACACTCACAAACCATGGCAAATGGCCCCATACAACCCGAAAGGCTACCAAGTTCAAGCCATACTTTCTTCTGTTCCTCTATTCTCTGACTAGTGTATACAACTAACACTAACCAAGATTTCTTTATAGCAAAAGGAATTACCAAATATAGTACATACCTAGAATTCAGGGTAACCATTCCAATACCTTTTTGCTATAGTATAATGATACCTCCTATATATCTCTCAGCTAGTATCACCAACTAGTGCCACTATTTCATAAAATGTTTACAAAATCTGAGTATCATAGGGCCATCTGCCCTAGTTTCTACCAAACAACATAAAGAAAGATTACAAGACCTTAATATAGTTTTAACCCTACTTATCGTGTCTCTTCCCGGTACCCCGTCTACAATTCCATATTATGGTATTTATTTGACACATCAGAAACGATACTGAGGAATATTTCTCTTGTGGCTCCATCCGACAGTTCTTTAGGTTCTTCCTTAGTTCTAGGGAAACTGTTTTCCCACATCCCTCTTTCTCTGGGGCGGTACTTGCTTCGAGCTCTATGTTCTCCCTCGTACTCTGGCTTTCCTGCACCTAAGTCACTCCTTTAAAGCAATTCATAGCTTTTCCTCCCTTAAGGATCCTCATCACATAGAGCACTAGAGAGGAAGGATCTTTAATGATGTCAGTTAAATGTTTCTCATTATCTTTGTTTAACTGTGAGATTAAGTCAAAAGTTTTTGGGACGTGTGAATCACTCCCTCTTCCAAGAGATGTCATTATAACTATGGAATTGGATGCCAACTCTTCCTTTTTGTTAGTTCCAATGCTACTATGATCTTGGAAATAGACAAGCACCTCATCTCGAGGCCGATCATAATCCACATGATCTATCCAGTTTATGTTTCAAACTTTCTGGAGGATAATAATGATGGTCTACGTGGTGACAAGAACCCTTATTACTCCTCTCTTTTGAGCCGTACGCATTGATACCCTCGTCAATACTCTTCTCAGATATATCTTAACTATGCCCATCTTAGGCGTTGTGACCAAGGGCTCTGTCTCGTCTTTATGGAGCTACATGCCCCACTACCTATTGATCCAGAGAACGATTGTAGGTCATGTGTGACTTTAGAGCCTAGCACGTGCTCGTCTTTCCACCATTGCTCTTGTCAGCGACATGACTGACACTATTCGGGTTTTAACCTCCATTGTAGTTTGGGCCTCGACCCGTCCTTGTCATAGTTTGGCTCCTCATCTCTCTCGTTCTGCACGTTTATTCCGAATAGTTGGATTGGCCTCCTCGATTACGAACGCCTTCCCTTACGGATCTGGTCGTCGCGATACAATTCCGCATTTTCCCATGTGACTCCTAGAGAGCTTGGACTAACACTTCTCCGCATCATGCCTAATAACACCACACCTATAACAAAATAAAAGTAGTTTCTCATATAATATAGCTACGAATACTTGAGAAGAGGATGTTCTTACCCATACACCACGGTTAAGTAGACTATTAAGATTCAGTTCTATACAAACCCTGGTGAATCGAGCTCGGTTCATCAATGAGGTCGTCTCGTCTATCTTCACAACTTGGCCGAAGAATGACGATACGATTTCCAGGGCCTCTAACGATTAGTATTCAACGGGAAGATGATTGAATTGAACCCAGAGGGTCGTCGTGGACAATCGCTCAAAGCACGGTTGTAAATGTTCCTTCCATTGTATTAGGTGGAGAATCAGACCGTTAATGGTCCACGAACTATCGGCTAGAAAAGTCGCCACCATATACTTAGATGAGCACTTTATCAAAAAGAAACCATTAGGCATGTTGCAATAGAAAACTCTCCCAGACTAACCCACAGTTGGGCAATGTCTAGGGGGGAGGTTTTCCGAGAACCTTATCGTAAAGATAGTACCTCATGGACTCTTGGGCCCTGGCGACTATATCATCCTCCAACGTGATGGGCTCAACAGAAGCCTTCAGATACTCCAAGACCGGCCATAGAGCAAGGATCATCTCTGATGGAAAGGTCTCCTTCTTGTCTTGAATGACATTTGCCCAAGATCTTTGCCCTGCTTCGTTGTTGACATAGGCTCCTTCCTTTGGTTTCTTCAGAGATAGGGCATGGTTTTCAACTAATACAAAGACTAGATTTGTGTTGTTTTGTTTCTCATTGGTTCGAGAGGGCTGTAGTAGTTCAGGTTTCCTAGAAGCCTTAACTTCTCCCTCACCTACCATTGCAAGTGGGGGGAGATTCACTGGACTTGATCTCAAAGTCTCGGAAGCTCAAAGTCACCTCAGAGCTCGGGAGCTCGAGAAAGTTCGAGAGCATATTATGAAAGGCAATTTACTACATTGATTGTCAAAAATTTTAGGCTAAAGCAATGCACTTGTTTATTCTTGGAGGAGAGGTAACTTTTATATATCATTTATATAGACATATATCTTATACTCTCAAAATGAAGAAGGATGGAGTCCCCTTTGTCCTGCCACCTCTCCACCGTCGCCTGAAAAGAAACGGGGAACCCGAAGCTTTTATATATATATATGAAGCCTCTCTACACCACCAAGCCATGAACCACTTCGTCGCCACTGGAGGATGAAGCAGAGAACCAGAAGCTTATATAACTTTTATATATGAAGCTCCTCTGCCATTCTCGCCGTCACTGGAGAAGGGAGGTAAAGCCACAATATATATATATTTATATATATTATACAGAATGCTCTCCACCGCTACGTGTGCTGCTAGGGAGGCCCAGATTCTCTCCTCTTATGATCCTGATGTTCAGCTTCTCTTTGGCTTTCTCATGACGCCATTCGTGATGGGGTAAAGGTATTTTTTTAAAAAAAAAAGATCTCATGGAAATTTTGTCTACTGCCAATGCATCCGAATCCCAAGTGATTGCCCAAATTACAAAAGCTTATTCTTCTCACAGTGATGTTGCTCTAGATGTTTGTGAGCAACATAAGGCAATATCTTCATAACAATGAGATGGGAAAAGCAACGGGTGCATGAATTTGTTGGATTAACCTTTAATCCTTCTTTTGTTGTCGCATAAAATTGATCTACTTGTAGTTGGTGATACACTTACAGTGATGTACATGTAAACCAGTGATAAAACTTTAAAGAATAAGTTTTTTTGTGCTGAAGATTAATGTCTATATGAGGTGCTCGATGAAATGCTCAATAGAATCCGTAAACCAAGAGAAATTCAAAGACTGAACTCATGGCAAGGTTGTGTTACACTAAATCGAAGAGAGGGCAGAATGATTGTTGACATGTGCTTGAGACCATGGCCCAAGACTCAGCCAGAGAACACTTGAACTTAATGATCACCCTCTTGTATGGAAAACAAAGTCCATATGAATGCTTGTCAAGCAAACTTGGTCAAGATGTGTATATGTCTTTCATTAATAGACCAACATCAACCTTGAAAATATAATCATTTATCTTAACTCTCCATGAAGCTTTGAGTCTATGAGAAAGTCCACAACCAATAAATACATGGAAGTTGTTAGTACAAATGCACTAGGATTGGCACGTATTTGACACAAGTCCAAGCCTTTTTCAATCCGGGTGCAGCCCAAGCATAGAAGAAGATGATTGATCGAGTTCATTGGCTTGGAGACTCCATTCTTGGAAGGAAGCATCATCAAAGGCTGATGGAAATCAAAGCTTGAAGGCTCCATAACAAGAAGATTGATTGAAGATTGCACGAATACTAATTGGAGATCTCATGCAAGTTGCTACATAATTACAGCTGATTGATGATAGGATTGGAGGCTAGAATTGGCAAGCAACATTTTCAAAAGAAGCATGATCATATCAGGCTGATTGGATGAAAGCTTACAGCTAGATTTGGCAACTAATATGTGATTGATGAGGTAATTGATGCAAGCTAAATCAGGAAGACCATATTTGGTAAGCAAATATGGTGGAGTATGATAGGCCAAGCTGTGGTGAATCAAGACCAAGTTTGGAAAGAGATTGGTGGAGCCAATCTAACAGCTCAACCTTGCATGATTAAGATGAAGGTTGATTGAAGATCTCGCGCCATAGTGGGGTGCGACAGTAATGAGGCTGAGTGCGTGACGGAGAGGTGGATCGGCTAGTTGCGTTGGTCGGGATCAGGTGGATCCGACGTAGTAGACTCGGAACTCAACCAGGAGGGTTTGAGATGTGTCGAAGTCGAAGAGCAATGGATGCTGTAGCCTTGGTCAGTTCATCAGCCGGGCCATGTTGCAATCATGGTTACATCTAGGTTGCGACAACCAAATGTGGAACGAGTCCAATTTGGCAGTCGCGAAGATTTGGAAAATCCTAAAGATGGTAGCTGTCATGTGAAGGTAGGGAGGCGTCTATATAAGACTAGGACTCAAAGGATTGAGGTGAGCCGACTAGAGTAGTCCCTCCGGAGAAGGGTAATAGTGGTCATTGTCAATCAAGGAGTGGGTGTTTATGATAGATTAAGTGAGAGAGACTCTTGTACTCATGTCTTCCCTACATCTTTAGTGGATTGTCTTCTCCGGGCTTGGCCCCCCAGATGTAGGCTTGGTTAGCCGAACTGGGTTACCAAACTTCTTTGTCTCCTTTCTTCTTGTATGTTTTTTCTTGATTGTGTGAGTGTGTATATGAGAGCTTGTGTGACTCCTTGTGAGGAAAACCAGAGTTACAACTAATCACACAACAGCCTCGGCGGTGAGACCAACAAGACATACCCACGAAGCAAGTTGCAACGGGTGTTGCAACACAACATACAACAAGCGGACAACCAGACAGAACTTACAGAAGTGATAAAAAAAAACACACACACACAAACACACAAAGGTTAGCAAGTGTTTGAAGGATACCATGATGGCTATATTCATTCATCCCTTCAGAAACCGGCTACTTGCAGTGCTGGCTTTGGAGAGTACATGTCATTGTTTAACAGAATGAGACTTGAAGTTGAATCCACCCAGATTGTCAAACATATGTTTCATTGGTCTTCTTCATTACAAACAGTGAATCTGCGTCCATCCGAACGAGAGAAGTGGTTCATATTCAGGTTACAGTGCATGCACATAACTATCATTGAGAAGCCACCAGGCTTATGAGAAAGTTACTTTGCTCATGAACGACAATGAAAGATTGGCCGCCGAACTAGAAATTCTGGAGTTCTATTCCCCCCAAAGCTACTAGCAGAGAATAACAATAGATGGCAGCCATTATCAAACACCATAAAAATGACTTAAAAGAGGAAAATAAAAAAAAAGAGATAATAAATAAAAAGGAATATATGAAGATTCTTTGGAATATATGTAGAGAAACTTCAAATCAGTGCTGAATTATCAAGTGAGATGGATGGGAGACGTGGATGACAGAGTTAGTAAGCATTGCTTATATATCCATTACTTCAAAACTTGATGAAGTTGTCATCCCATTACTTCAAAACATGATGAAATTATCATCCCTATACTCCATGATTTCCATAGAGAGGAAGTGGAACACTCACTCATTCGAGCTGAGCATGATCCAATGAATGAGCTCTTATTAATCGATTATGCAAGGGGACAATGTTAGCTCATAAGTAACAAAGCAATCATGGCTGCCCACCAAGTACAGTCATAATTGTTAATGACTCTTTTTTTTATTAAGTTACAATATATATATATATATATATATATATATATATAGTCGTGTTACTATGCGGCCGGCCGTAACACTGTGCAAGTGTGGTCGCCCCATTTTAGCCAACTTACACAGTATTTTAAGAAAATCCAACCGTATGGATGGAAAGAACATCAAAAAATAAGTTAGCATGTCAATTTTCATACAATTTGGGAACTTGTAGGCTCTTCATCTTAAAGGGTGAAATTTTGAACCGATATGATTTCTATAAATTTTCACCCGTTAAGATAAATACCCTACAAGTTCCCAAATTGTATGAAAATTGACATGCTAGCTTATTTTTTGATATTCTTTCCATCCATACGGTTGGATTTAAAAAAATATTCTCCAAGTGCCTCAAAATGAGGCGACCTTAAATGAACAGTAATCCGGCCAGTCTTATACAAGTCATGCTGATATATATATATATATATATGTGTGTGTGTGTGTGTGTGTGTGTGTGTGTGTGTGTGTGTGTGTGTGTGTACTTTTTTATGAAAAAAAAGAAGAAAAATATATCTTTATAAATGTAGGGAATAATGCCTCCCAAAGATATCTATATATGTCAAGCCTTATATGCAATAGAAAAGGTGGCCCGCTTTGATGATCGTGATCGGGAGCCCCCTTCCACCAATGAGATAAATCTGGTCTTGATGAAGTATGGCACGAATCTCAAAGCATATATGAAATACAAATCTCAAACTGATACTTATATCAAGGTGGTGAAGCACACATCTCGAAACATCAATGAATCTCGAAGTGACAAATCTTAAAACAGCGACGAGCATGTATCTTGAGACGGCCAATAAGACCCAAATCCTAGAGTGATATAAGTCACGAGGTGGCAATGAAACACTCATCTCGAGGCAGTTGATGAAACACAAATTCTGAGTCTCGAGGGGGTGATGGAGCACTCATCTCGAGATCGAGACAGATGATGAAATATAAATCCTAAAAAGGCGTGCATCTCGAGGCGATGATGTAATACATATCTCGAGGCGGCCAATAGATATAAATTTCAAAATGACACTACTCTTGAGGGAGTGATGAAGCATTCATCTCTAAACAGTCAATGAAATATATCGCATCTCGATATGGCGATGGAACACGCATCTTGAGGCAAATCTTCATGCATCTCAAAGTAGTGCATATATTGAGGCAACAGTGGAGCAAGCATCTTGAGGAGGCCAGTAAAATATAAATTCTAAAAATGACACGCATCTCGAGGAAGCAATGGAGCAAACGTCTCGAAGCGGCCGATGAAATACAAATCCTTATATGGCACGAATATCGAGGCAGTTGTGCAGCGAGCATCTTTATAAGGCCAAATCTCAAAGTAACACAAATCTCGATACGATAATGTAACACTCATCTTGAGGCATTCTATAAAAATTCAAATCCTAAAGTGGCACACATCTCGATGTGATGATGAAACAAGCATCTTGAGGTGGATGATGAAATATGAATCCTAAAATGGCATGCATCTCGATCCAATGGTGGGATACGCATGCCGATGCAGACAATGAAATATAAATCCTGAAGTAGTATGAAGCGGTTGATATTAAATATGAATCCTAAACTGGCGCAAATCTCAAAGCGGTGATAGAGCACGCATAATAAGGTAGCCAAAATATGAATTCTAAAGCGGTGCCAATCTCAAGGTGGCGATGAAGAATGTATCCTAAGGCTGAAGGCGACGTCAGATATATAAATAAATAAATAATATATATGTGATAATATATTTATGTAATAAATAAAATTTATGATCTACAAATAAATGAATCATTTTTATTCATTGCCTCTACTTGTACTTATGCCCTTAATCGGAGGTTCCCAAGACTCTGTCTGGGGTAATTAATAATAGAGGCTCGCCTCTATTAGGAATGGAAGAACCCATAATAACTAAAATAAATAAATAAAATAATTATGTGTGATTCGATGTATCGCCTGGTGTCGTTTGATGCCAAAAATGTTGGCAATGTCATCTTTCATAAATAGCCAGCCTTGTAGGAAAATAGTCATTGGGAAGCTATCTGGTCCTGGGGCCTTCTCCGCGCTCAATTCCAAAATTGCTCTATGTATTTGTCCTCCTTAAAAGGGTTTTCTAGCTGGGATAGGTCTCTTCTTGGTCTTTGTGACAATAGTGACTCCCAGTTTGCTTGGAAAAAGGGGTTCATTGAGGCACTAAAGAGGGTACGATAGTGGGCAGTTATTTCCTTCGCAATCTCCTCCGGCTTTGTTAGGAGGTCCCCCGTGCTTGGGGCTAGTTGGTCCAGTTCTGGTTTCTTCACTGCTTCGCCACAACGTAGAAATATTTTGTATTTTTGTCACCTTCTCTGAGCCACGTGATTCTGGAATACTGCCTCCATAGCGATTTCTCCCATTGGATTAGATTTTCATACTCCCTGTGTTATGTGGTAAGAGTTTCCTCCTTAATGCAGGTTGGATGTTATGTCTATGCCTTGATATTAGCCTCTTGGATGAGGTCTAGTAGTTCCCGCTTCCTCTTTATTTCAGTTCCTACTCCTTGAATATTGTCATCGACCCACCATGATTTTATCATCTCCCAGAAGCCTTCCTCCTGTACCCAATCACTGTCAAATCTGAAGGGGTATTGCCTGTGTTCCTAAGGATCTCCCTCCAATATTAGGGGTACATGGTTTGACCTGACTAGGGGGATGGCAATTTGGTTGATGCGTACGTAGTTGTTCACCCATTCTGAAGATACAATGAAGCAATCTAGGCGAGTGAGCATGGGGATCACCCTCCCATTCATCATTGTATATCTTCTGCTAGTGAGGGGTGGGTCGAACAAATGCATCCTTTGTATAAATTTGTTAAAGTCATCTTGGTCACTTTCGTTATTTGTGGCCCTACTCCTTTCTTTATTGTTAAAGTGCCAATATGGTTGTGGATGAGTGATGCAGGAGAGCCCGAGTCCGAGTCAGAAGCGGAGTTATCTGACTCGACCATGCAGGCGCTGGCATACTACGAGGTGGCGGATCGACGTAAAGGCGGGAAGTGATCAAGCAAGCCCGATTGGGATAGTTTTGGGTGTGGTTCGGTGTTTAGCCATAACTTTGGCTACAGGTGTCGGATTCGCTCACTCAACCCCAATTCGGAAAGCTTGTCTCGATGCGTACGTGGGGTCCACCACGCTATGCTTGGTAGACAACGTTTTCATCCCCAAATTCAACCATTTTCCCTACCAAATCTTTGATTTTGCTATTTTTAGTAACAATTCAAATGCCGATTTGAGGCATGGTTTGATTCTGATTTTCTCTAGGACTTCGGCTACCTTTTTAGTTTGATTTGAATTTTCAATTTTGAATAATTTCAGATTTTTCCATTTTGGGTATAATTACTGAATTTAGGAGATTCTAGGGTTTCAAGGCTATTAGTCCGGCTTGTGGACTACCATTGTGTTTTCAGTTTGGTTTTTTGAATGAAATTTTCTTGAACTTCAGAGATACTTCTTTGGTTCTTTTGGTTCTTCGTTGTCTTCCTTGCAATCCCCCTTGGTTTTGGCTAGCTTGCGGGTTAATCACTACCCCACCCGGCATCAATGAGCTTAAAGTCTACTTTTCCCATCCAATGCAGCACCCACCCTTGGTGTTGTTTGCTAGGAGGAACAGTTTTCCATCATATTTTCTTCCCCAAATTGAATTCCATGTAAAGTCATTGATAGCTGCTAGCTTTTTCTCTTATAGATAGAAGACCCGAGCATTATGTTGCTGGAGGATGTCCTAGACTAGGAATCTCTTCCTTCTTTTCCCTAGTCCTCTCACATTCCAGGTGAAGATTTCCATTAGGTAACTTTTGGTAAGCCCTATGTGTACCGCGGGATAACCAAGAGCTTAGTTGCTCTCCTTGTTACCCTAGATATGCTCCCGCTCTATCTTCCTTAGTTGTTTAAGGAAGGGTTGAGAATCATTTCCTTTTCCTAGCTCGATGCCGACTTTTAGTGTCGTGGCAATAATATCCCTGTCAAGTGTATCAAAGAAGATAAGCGATACATTAATTAGGGTTTGGGGAGTACCTTCCGGTTTACTAAGGCCTGGGTTGGTTCTTCGTGTAGGAGCTACCTTGAGTGTGATTGTTTCCTCTGTAGGTTCTATTTTTTTTGGTCTTCCCCTAGGCTTTGGTGGTGTGATTGTGGTTGTCTGTTCCTCCCCTTTCTTTTTTTGTTTAAGGGACTACCTCTACATCCTACTCCATGTTTATGAGTTGTAACCCTTGGTCCAGAGGTTCCTTACCCATGTTATGGTCAGTTATGCAGCCCAAGCATCATCCGAGATTAATGTACAAGTTCCATTTAGTATTCATATTGCAATCTTGTCTAGATCTAATCCAAGTTCGGCTTCTGTTTTGATTAGGTTCCTTATGTTTAGGTCTTGAGGAGGATTCATGGCTATATAAGGTTCAATGGGCTTTTCCAAGCTTTACAGTTCATTACTCATTGAAATAATATCATCACTTGGGCTTACAAATGAAGGTGGCTCTATGTTTTTAGTGCTAACTGGATCACATTCAAGTTAGGAGGGGGGCGGGGATTACTGGGCCAGCCTTTGGTTTTGGTTGGGCCGGCTAGGATAGTAGGCGCACAGCCTTTGGTTGGTCCAAATTCCTTACTTACCCCAGCAGTGCGTCTCCTTCTGATTGTAGTGCCAGGTGGCTCTTGCGGTTTGGGGATGAGCAGGTGGGTCCCCTCCACGTCATCTACCCTGAGTTCTTCATCAATTGCACTTGGCTTCGTCCAGTTGTAGCCCTCCCATTCGTCAATGCAACTATCTTCTACCAGCCCTATTGGTTACGGACCTGCTAATTTAGCATCCTATAGGTCTCACACTCAATCAACTGACCATCTAGTGAGCGAGGTCTTTCTCGAAAAGTCTCTCCATACCGGCGCTTTTGCGGCGTCAAACACGGCAGAATCCGTACACTAAGCCCGCGATACATTTCTGGTTTGAGCCACCTTCAACGCCTTGTTATAGTGGTCCGAAGGTGGCAGATCTTATTTGACAATGATCGGCTTCTCATTTTTGCCCGGTGGTTGATGCACACATAAATATATGCGATACTTTTCCTGTAAGTATTCGAGGTTGATCAAATAGTAAATATCCAAAGGTAGAGTAGTCGAATTCACAGGGATTGGCCACTAGTACTAGTTGTCCTCTATTACCTAGTCTAACTATAAGAAGAGTTGTGTAATCAAGCTAGTTGAATATCCTAACTAAAAACTAATGTGAACAATTGGTAGACTAGGGTAATCAGAAATGAAAAGATGACACCTCGGATCACAATGCCCTTAGGATTTCCTTGTTAATGATCTATTCCTTATTATCGGCTAATTGCTAATCATTCCCGGAGAATGTAACAATACGCTTCTCAGCAAAGCACCTGATCTCTCGTGATGCTCATGCACACCCTAGCATCCTTGTTTGACTAAAAAGCTATCTAGACGAATCCAAGGACCAATGTCATACTTTAGTCATTCTGAGTCACCACACAAGCACTCGTGGTGCTGGGTGCTCTAACCTACTGAGGTACTGACTTGAGGCCCACGCAAGAGAAGACCATATAGAAAATATCTAGACATATAATAATTCTAGACTAATGTAATACAACTCCACGACCATCCAGCAGAAACATTACCATGCCAATGCTATCAGATGATTGGGCTTATGCACAAGATAACCAATAAAGAGAATTGTAAGTACAAACAATCAAGATGCAACACAGGGATTATTTAATAAGCAAAAAATTGAATAAATATAAGAAATAAGTAACATGTTCATCCTAGGTTTAGATATATGAGGCACCATAAAATGTTTAGCCTCTCATGTTATGATCTATCATAACTAAGATACAAAAGGAGGCTATATCATCAGACATAGAAATCTTCCCTTGATAACGCCTCCTTTGTCTTCAATTCTTCTCATGAAACCCTAGCCGCCATAGCGGAAATCGCCCCGAGACTACTCTGCCAAAAGTTGATTATTAGAGTTATGTGAACGGCCTTTTATAGATTTTCAATTTAGCGAAACACGACCGTGTTGATCTGAGGCACGACCATGTTGACCTAAGCATGCATGTGTTGATCTTGACACGTCCGTACTCTTGGTCTGGTGACGAAGTAAACTCATTTTTCAATAAACAAAGAGTTGCACGGGATTGAACACACTCGTGCTTCATCAGTATGCACGTCTTAAGTAAGAGCACGATCGTGCTCTTCTCTGCATGTGCTCTATTTTGTCGTTTTTGCTTCGAAATATCCGATTCATGTTCCTTTTGCTCCTAGATATCTATTTACCTGTCCAATCATATAGAAATACCCAAAGTAACACAAAAATAGATAATTGATGCCCGGAAACGGTGCAAGTGCATGTGAATATAAGGGAAATTTTTGTATAATCATGCACTTATCATATATCCCCACACTTAAGTTTTTTCTTATCCTCAAGCAAAGGAAAACACTAACCAAGAGAAATGATAAGTGCATGATCTCCGACCTCAAAATAAATTGGAGTTCCTCTGGTGCCCGAAGAAACACAACGTTAAGTACCTGAAAGTTTTTATGGAAAATAGGTCTTACCTTATACATTGATTCCCCACGTGTGTGTGTGTATAGCCCTTCCTATAGTGCCGCTTACTAACTCAGGTCTAGCCCGGTTAGTCTAACCTTTATTTACTAACTACTTTCCTTAACTCTCTTAGCTAGGAGTAGTAGCTTCATACATCTAATGAGGTAGCCTTTTCCCTTGGTAGGTCATCAAGTGAACATTTATGATGCCCAAGATCCGATTACTCAAGTGTGACTTTCACGCTTTAAAGGTGATAGCTGTTTCTACCATCTTTTCTATACCGGTAGGGCATCCCAAATGGATCCGACTTCCCAGTTGTGCCAACTGCTCTCAAATCTTTTTTTTTAATAAGCAAAGCAAAATCTCTCATGCTTAGACTAACTGGAATTCAAACCTAAGTGTTCAAGTGACAATAAAGTCAGGTTTTGTGCTCAAAGTTTTGTGAGGAGTCGAACAAAGGCAAGGCTATATGTATATATATATATATATATATATATATATATATATATATATGTGTGTGTGTGTGTGTGTGTGTGTGTGTGTGTGTGTGTATTTGAAAAATTTGGCACCTAACGCTAATGTCAGCCTAGACATTCAAAGAGGACTACCATTAATTTGTTCATAGATCATCCTAAATCAGCGTCCATCATAAGTAATATAATCACTCAATGATATTCTCGCCCCTTAAATTGTGCATTGTCCCCAATACACGTGATATATGCACTTAAAAAAAGAAAATGACACGTGATTCCAAGATTGGGGAAGTGAACTTAGCTTGCTGTGTGTCGTGATGTATTTCTTCCTTTCATTTGTGTCTCCTGCCAAGTGTGAGTTTTAATGTATCCTGAAATCATTGAAGGCAAAGAAAAAGGTAAAGCTCCATAGCATATCGAAAGATTAAACCTTTATGAACAAACTGACTAAACAAAAATAAAAATGTACAAAAGTTGTAAAAAAAAATATAAAAGATAGTGATGCTCAAATAAGATAGTCCTCCCCGTCATCCCCGTCATATGTCCGGGGAGAGTGCCCAGTCCTCGTGCTAAGCATGTGATGTATGGTCTTGGAAATAGTGCCCCGATCCTAGTGTCCGTGGCCTGGTGCCGAAGGAGCTCTGCTACAAACCATCCCAGGTGGATGGGGAATCTGTTGGCCATACTTTGCAGTTATAAGAAGTCCCTGGAGCTAACAACGCTTGTGCTCAGTCCTCGCCCTGTGATCAAAGGGCTAAGCCACATATGAATGTATCTGAGGGCTTGGGACTAGAGGGTAGATGCCTTCGACCCACCATGGGTCATAATGTGGGTCCGTGGTGAGCCTCCTCTAGGCGGACTCTGGTGTCTCCTCCAGCGATCTGTCGGTCCTGAGTGCCTGGTACCCAGGTGGGGTGGTGAACTCGATGTCATGTAGTCCCAGTCGAATGGCGAAGTCCGTGTAGCTCATCTAGAACAATAAGCCACTCAACTAGAACTCGATCTTCTTAGGTCGGTCCCATGAGACGAAGCCCCTAGTAAGGGTAAAGGTGGCCAATACCTCCAGAGTCAGCTCCCTGTACGTCGTCTCTCGGATGGCCAGGAGACGATCCCAACCTCCCACCTCCAGATATCTCGCTACATTTGTTGGGAGGCCCACCTCCTCTAGGGTGTCCAAATCGAAGTGTCGGGCCTCGTCAAACAGGAGCTGTCGAAGTCTATAGTGCCTCCCCGCGTGCATAGGCACGGTGAATGCGGGCTCCAGGTGTGGTTGAGAGCTCCCCTCTCCTTTCTTCTTCTTCGCATTGGGCCCTGGCGTGACGATCTTGCGTGGAGGCATGGTGGATGTCGGTAGAAGCTCGTCAGAGGTGTAGGTGCACGCGCGTGCTGCAAGGAAGCACGGTCGTGCTTCTGAGGAGAAGAGTCGGCAATGGCTGTGGCGTGGGGTCAGTCGGTGAAATGAAGACGTCGGCAGGTCTGGTGGCCAGTGAGGTCTTCAGTGTCGGGGAAAGCGTGCCAGCGAAGGTCTGCAGTGGAGGCGAAGGTACTGTGGCGGCGTGGGGTTCTCACTGTCAACCTAATTTGTACCGGTTTGTCTTTTCTCAAACAGACCCCTTAAACACGCTCTTGATTGATAAGCACGGTCGTGCTTATGAGAAACACTGTCGTGTTCTTTTTTATTTCGCCTTTCCAAGATGTGCACAACCTTAAACACGGCCGTGCTTGTGCCCATATTTAAGATCACGGTCGTGCTTCTTGAAAGGACGGTCGTGTTCTTTTGTTCTAAATTTGTCTATAAGACTTGATGAGTATACAAATTTTCTTATCATATTTTCATGGACTTTTGTATCTATTTTAGCATAGTTTCTCCCACTTTTGTTGTTGTTGGATGTTTTGTATAAATTGCCAGATAATTCAGCACTTGGAGAAAAGAACCAAATTCTGGAGAAATTCGGAGCGAGAAGTACTAGAACAGAGCACAACACGCCCGGCCACACAGGCGTGTGGCTGGGCGTGTAAATTCAAATTGAAATCAATAAAGAAGCACGCTCAGATTGTTGAAGACACAGTCGTGTGACTGATGACACGGCTGTGTGACAAAAGGACACGACCATGGGACAGATCACACGGCCGTGTGGCGTAAAGTCTAAAACTTATAAAAGGTCGTCGATTTGGCGTATCCAGGAATTGGCGGCTATGTTTCGGTGAGAAGCTGAAGGCGGAGGAAGCATCATACCAGGGAGTCTATGAGTCTTCTTATGCTTTCTTCCCTAGGTGTTGTGATGTCTTTCATTAGCATGAGAGGCTAAACCCCTTGTGGTGCCTTGGGTCCTTGAACTCTTAGATGAACTTGTGAATCTTTCTCTTTAATATTAGTTTCTTCTTTATTTATCTCTAATAATTGTTTATGTATGCTTATTATGGTTTGTTAGTGCAAAAGCGCCGACCATACTACTAGAATTTTTTTGATGCATAATGAGAGATCGCGGTCAAACTAAGTCTTAGTATAGACAATAGTGGGGTTGCACACCGAGAGATCGGGTGGTTGCTTGGGTTGCTTTGCAACCGCAACCCATTCTCCGGATTAGGGTAAAACCTAATAGCAAGAACCATAGAACACCAATAATAATGCAACCGTATGTTGAGCAAATTCTGTACGGTTAGGGTTTGGTTGCCGAGAGATCGGGACCAAACTAAATTAGGGTTCTTCATGGTCTAGGAATAGATAAATCAAGAAACTAGTATTAGAGGATTGATTATGAGGGATTCTTCCAGGGATAGTGATCTGAGGTGCCATGCACTTCTGATTGATAAATCCCAACTTGCCAACCGTCACTTTAGTCTATTTTTATTAAGTTTTAGTTAGAAACAATTCATTAACCCCTTTTTCCAGGCTAGATAATAGAGTCCTAGTGAGTACTAGTGTCGTTCCTTGTGGATTCGACTACCTTACGCTCATGGTACTTTACTACTTGAGCGATCCTATGCACTTGCAGGCTAACAACACTCATCAAGTTTTTGCGCTGTTACCGGGGAACAACGTTCTAGGAACATTAGGATTTTGTTACTCTAATATTTTAGGTTTAGTTTTAATTTTTGTTTTACCTATCCTATCTTATCTTATCTTATTCTTTCTTTCTTTCTTTAAAAAAAAAATTTGACTTTTGGGTTTGATTTTGTTTTTTTCTGTGGAGGTACTAGTGCATGACCAGAACCAAGGCTCCATATCCAGTGCAAGTACCTGACCCAGATTTCGAGCGCCACCTCCGTCATCAAATACGAGAAATCATTCTAAAAAAGACAGCAACAGCAGAATCTAGTACATAAGTCAATCAACTACTAGCAACGGTTGCACCAACCCGTTCTATCGCAGACTTTGTGAAGCCAAGTCTTGACTGCATTGGCTCAAGCATCAACTCTCCACCCATTGATGGACATGATTTTGAATTAAAACATCACATCATCTATATTATTCAAAATCAGTGCCAGTTTGATGGATTCCAAAATGATGACCCGTATGCGCACGTATCAACCTTCTTGGAGATCAGCAACACCACTACAGTTAGAGGAGTACCTGCCGATGCAGTCCATCTCAGGTTATTCCCGTTCCCACTAAGAGGCCGAGCAAAATAGTGGTTAAATTCATTACCTCCAGGATAGATTACCTCATGGGGACAGTTAGCTGAGAAATTCCCGACAAGATACTTCCCACTGCCGAAAATCACAAACTTGAGGAGTGACATATCATTCTTCGGACAACTAGAGTCAGAAACACTATATGACACTTGGGAAAGGTACAAAGAGATCCTTAAGAAGTGTCCGCAATATGGGATAGAAGACCGGATACAAGTCCAAACCTTCTATAATGGACTCAACGTGGCTACAAAATAGTTGTTGGATGCAGCAACCAGTGGATCTCTTTGTAACAAGGAACCTAAAGGGGCCAAGGAGCTGATTGAAAAGATGGCAGTTAATGGATATCAGTGGAGCTCTGAAAGAAACAATACCAAACCAATCCAAACTGCAGGGGTCTCTCAGATTGATGTACTGACTAACTTGGTGGCAAAGGTGGATGCGTTGAGCAAACGGATAGACAATATGACTCTTTAGCAACAAGCACCAGTCATAATTATGGAACATATGACGAACAATCAAGTACAAAAGCAAGCATGGTGCCTATAGAACAAGTTGACTTTGTAGGCAATCAGAACAGATATCAGAATAATCCGTATAGTTCTACCTAACACCTCGGATGGAGGAATCATCCAAACTTTTTATAGAGCAACCCGGGGCAAGGTCAAGGACAATAAAGACCAATTCAACAACTTAGATTCCAGCAACTCTCACAAGACAAGAAGAGCCCAAGCATAAAGAACATATTCACACAATACATACGCACCAATGAGGATCACACGAATACAAAAGAAGAACACATGAGGAATTACTAGGCATCATTGCAGAACCTGGAGCACCAGGTGGCCCAAATCGCAAAAGCCTTGGCCGAACGACTATCTGGCTCTCTCCCCAGCAATACCGAAGTGAATACAAGAGAATCAGCGAAGGCCATCACCCTCAGGAGTGGAACATAATTACCCCCACCTCCAGCCAAAAATCAGAAGAATACAACAAAAGAAGAGGAAGGGGAGCGATCAGAGGAGACAAGGGATCCAAGCATGGGAAGGGAAAAGCAAGCTCCATTGGTACGAGAGTACCAACCAAAACTACCTTACCCTGCCAAGGTGAAAAAGGACCAACAAGAGGAGCAGTTCAAGAAATTCTTAGAGATGTTCAAAACACTGCACATCAATGTCCCATTTGTAGAAGCTCTCTCCCAGATGCCAAGATACGCAAAGTTCTTGAAAGAGCTGCTCACTAACAAGAGGAAATTGGAGGAGGTGTCAAACACAACTCTGAGTGAGCAATGTTCAACAATCCTCACCAACGCAATCCCAAAGAAGAAAAAAGATCCAGGAAGCTACATTTTCCCATGCACTATTGAAGGATTTGTGAATGAGAACGCATTAGCGGATCTTGGAGCAAGTGTCACCTCATGCCATACAAAATTTTACAGAAATTACAACTCGGAGACCCCAAGCCAACGAAGGTAACACTACAGATGGCCGACAGATCAATCCGTCAACCACGAGGAATCATTGAGGATGTATTAGTCAAAGTAGATAAGTTTATCTTCCTGGTGGACTTCATCGTACTAGACCTGGACGATCAAGTAGAGGTACCTCTCATCCTCGGGAGACCGTTCCTAAAAACAACACAGGCTTTATTTGACATCAAGGATGAACAAATGATACTAAGAGTCAGAGATGAGCTAGTCGAGTTCAAGCTTCAATCTGCCATGTGACACCCCATGGAGTCTGACGATTTCTGCTACTTTGTTAATCATATTGACGATCTCATTTTCGATTTTGTGGAGGACAAACTGCTAAAGGACCAACTGGAGGACATCCTTTCGGATGAACCACCTCCTTGGGGGAAAGAGGAAAAGGAGGAAGGCCAGAAACATGAACAAACAAGTCATTTCACGAAAGAGAAAACGTTGAGGGAAACAAGATAGTGGTCAAGCAAAAAGAGTAACCCACTACCAGGCTCATCCTGTAAGTATGAATTTATTTCCTACTTAAGCATGCAAGCCTTGATCATCTATCCTCCCAGTGGGGAAGCTGAAAGGTATCTCTTATTCGAACCCCCATGAGCGTGAAGGTACGTCAAGCTAAAGACGTAAAACAAGCGCTTCTTGGGAGGCAACCCAAGCTTAATAATTTTGGGTAGTCTTTTAGTTAGCTTTCATGATTAGGATTATTTTAGGTTTATCTGTAGGCATACATTAGTGGTGACTTTTTTTTATGATGCTCAATAATTATATGATTCTGAAGTGTTTTACCGACTAATTTTTGTCTTTAGAGTTTATAACACTTTGTTGCAAGTGAAAACCAGGCAAAGCCACAAACTTAGGAGGTTATAGAGTAGTACACGTCCTTCTACACAGGCGTGTACCAGACTGTGTGGATCACGAGACAAAAAGAAGGAACGAGCGCCAGAAGACAGAGCCACATGCCAAGCGACACGAGCATGTGGCAAGGCGTGTCGCGCTCAGGAAGAAAACACAGGTAAATCAGATGCAAGATAGAGGACCACACGCCCAAGCACACAAGCGTGTGACCAATCCACACGGGTGAGTGATCAATTGACACAGCCGTATGGGTAACAACACGGCCGTGTCCCACCTGAAGATCTGGAAATCTAGGGGTTTTAGTTGCGAATCGAAGGGCGTCGCCACTACAATCGATGCCTCTCTTCTTCTTATTCCCTCACGAGAGCCACCCAAATCTCCCCCACCACTCTGGCGAGCCTTCCTCCGGCGATGCACACCTACGCCGCAGCTCCGTCGTACCTACCTTCAACCCAATTCGCCACCTCCGTTTGTCGACATTGCCATATCACACCCCACACGCCTGTGTCTGTCACTAACACCGGTGAGGCACAGGGTTGAAGAAGCAAGTTCCCGGGAAACCTCCAAAGAGGAAAAGGGGAGAAGGAAGCTCCCAAGACCCGCCTGAGTAGAGCTTTGGGTCAAAGATCCATAGTAGGAGGTATGACGTCCTCCACCACAAGAACTTTGGAGAAATACGAGCTATCGATTTAAGGGTCCTGGAGGACGTGGGCCTCGCTGAAGAGGTCAACCGCCTACTTGAGGTTGGAGGCTGGAGGAGGCTGCTCACGATGGAGGAGACGACATACCGGGAGCTCACATTAGAGGTCCTCTCTACCTTCACGATCACCCACGTAGACGTGCTGCTCTCATGGCGCAGAGCCGATCAGATACAATTCCAGATGAGAAGGGAGATGCATATTGTAACACCCGCCCGGAAATAAATAAGGATTTTTATTTATTTATTTCCAGAATTTATTAAATAGAAATTCAATGTGGTAAACGATGAAATTTGGGAAAAATTAAAAAGGGTCTAATTAATCCAGATTTAATTAAGTACTAATTAAATTAGATTAATTTTTGTGAAGATCAGACAAATATTCAAATCCTGGGAAAGGTGGATCTAGTTGGGGACCGAGGCGGCATTACGTAATGCCCACTGATAAGCCATGGCGAAGGATTTGACTAAAAATCGATATTCAGTTTGATCGATGAGAGGCGGACCCGTGATGTCACGATCGCCCGGTGACATTAGGATTATTGACTTCGGGATTTTGAATGCGGTGGTGAATTATTAGAAAGATAATATTAATAAAGGGGAAGTAATTTAGATGATAAGTTGATTAGATAATCAAGCCCATGTGACATAGGGGAAGATAAGTCAAAATTATGGAGTAAGTTATTAAATAATAGATATAATAGATATATATATATGTCTCTCTCCCTATTAAGTTCAGAACTTAGGTTTTTTTTTAAAAAAAAAGAAAAATGAATCAATTGAAATTTCAATTGATTCAAACCTTGGCCCGATGCCCTAACCCTCTCCCTTTACTCTTCTTCCTCGCCTCGACCGGTGGCGTCGCCTGAGTTATGCGTCGCAGCGCGGGCTGCGCACCAGCGGCCTGCGCACATGGGGCGGACGCCCGTTGAGCGCCTTGACGAGGCTCGCGTCTCCCTGCGCTCGGCCCGGCGGCCATCAGGAAACCCCTCGGCCGTCGCCCCGGCCGTGGCGGCCTTGCTAGCGGATTCTGGCGCCAGCGCGGACGTCGCCGCCACCGCGAGCTCCGCCTTGTGCCAGTCCGGCGACAGCAACCACCCCTTGCTCTCAGATACGGCCAACCCCTGTCTTCGGCGAGGGATCCTTCAGATCTTGAGCTTGAACCTACACATCAAGCATCGAAGTAAGTTTGATGCATTGATCACTTGGGGTCCTTCTTAAACTTCAAGTGATTCAAAAGCCTGGGTTGTAGTTTCCATATATTTGTTGCTTGTGCTTGAATAAGGAGCTTGAATTATATAGTAATATTGAGAATTTTTCCTGAACTAGATAGCCTGCAGCTGAAGTTACAGGTAGCCAAATCATCTCATTGATGTTAAGTGGCAGTGGAATTTATTACACTTCTGTTGCATTAATTTTGGATTTTAAGTTAAGTAAGACTAGCTAGTTTCTATAAGAAGAGAATGAGATTATATTCTATTAATCAACTTCAGGTTTTGACACAACTTTGATTGGGGTTTGGTAGTAATGAACCATTCAACTTAGGAAAGTTCTTAAGTTTATCTTGATTTTAGAATGGTGTTGTTTTGATTATTATCACGTGGAATGTTTGTATAATTTTGGGGCCCTATAAGCGGGGAGAGTGCCGCTTGAATTTTACGTGAAAATTATAGGAGTTAATACCCTAATCAAATCCTAGATATCATGTTGTCATGCTTCTAGGTTTTAGAAGAGTGAACCTTTACTAAACGTGATTAATTGGGGGTATTGGAGTTATATGGAGGTGTGGTTGTATGTGTTGAATATAATTTGAGGCTTATTTTATGCTTGTAGAAATGCCATGAGAAACTTGTATGTTTTAAGCCAAGGTTTGGACTGTAGCATGCTAAGTTAGTTAATTAGAAAATCAGCCTTGCTAATGTTTAAATGTTAATTAAGGTTGCATGCTAAGTGCTTGAAGAAATGCCTCTAAGAACCAGTTTGTTGAGTGCCTCAAGTAGATGTATTTATGGACAGTCCTGCAGATGGCTGTCCCCTTACGTCAGGACAGCTAAACTTTCTATACACCTCCGTTCGGAGTGTGTAATGTCACGTCGTGGAAGGTATTGAGGTCTTCTTTCTAATGAGCATTAAATGAGAGAGAAATCAATTTACACGGTTTAAAAGATATGACCATTTCTTTCCAGCTGCAGGATCAACAGATTTCTGCATTCTTTGTAGTTGGACATTGAATGGGTGTTAAATCCCTTAGTGGCATTGTATACACGGGCTGCCATGAATATATTTTTAAGGTTTTAAGCTGATGGAGGTCTTCATATTGGTTAAAATGTTTCTGATGTAAGGCTTAACACTTGGTTGGGCTTCAATTTGAGGTTTCAACTTCTTGATTTGAAGAGTTATTGTAGCTACCGACAAAAAGTAAAGCTATTAATTCTAATGTCCTCCTAAAGCATGAATTGGATTACGATCATTACGATAGTTAGGGATGTATTTAAACTAATAAAAATGGTGTGGGCATGTGTTATATGGCCTAACCTATCGGTTTATAAATTAAAAAGCCGACATTTTGGTAAACTTACGATTAAGGTAATTAAATGCATGTAATGCATTCCTTTTTGATATAAAATGTTATGTGATGATGAACAATTACCATGTTTAGGACGTGGTGAGGTGGTCGAGGACACGAGTGGAAGACTTCGGACACAGGTAGGTCCTAGAAGCCCGAATGAGGTAGGATGTCACGGGTCTTTGTGAGTAGTTCTAACTTATAGTATTCTATTGATTTCTGTTGATGTTGTGCTAGATGGATGTTGGAGTCCATCTTTTCATACATGCTCTGTCTGTTGACATGTTATGCTTGCTACATTTGTTTGAGCTTGTATGTTCTGATATGATCTGCTTTGAGGGAGTACCCCTTGACATTCTTCTTGTGTTATTCCGGGATGGCCAGGAGGTGGTACTCTATGGCATATGGCCAGTGGGAGTGATACTCCATGGCATATGGCCAGTGAAGTACCCTCTGGCATCCTACTTGCACCTGGGATGGTCAAGGGGGGTGGTACTCCATAGCAGTCTGTCGATATTCTATTCTTTGCATTAAATATTCTCTCCTTCTACCCTACTTTGATTTTGTACTCTTATTTCCTTGAGAGGTTCCCAATACATGTTCGAGATGGGTTTCCTCATAGGTTTTATATCTCGAGGAGATTGTTGCTTTCATGTTTTTCGTATGCGTATTTGAGTAGAGTTACTCCTTAAATACGTATTGGCTTCCGATCTCAAGGAGATCACTGATTATTATATATTGAGGATGTTCTTTGCCTTGGATATATAGATATACTGTTGTTAGGTATTAGCACTAGCAATCTCTTACGTCTGGGCATGATACATCGGACGGATGCCGGCGTGAGGGTGTATAATATCACGGCCATGAGACCCGGCAAAGGGTGTATAATATCGGCGCGAGCGCGGTGCTCCATGGACGGAGGCCGTGAGGAGGGTGTATAATATCGGCCAGCCTTTGGCTCGGTCAGGAGAGTGGTATTTTACGGCCATGTGCACATGTATGCTATGGCGCTATCCGAAGCTTAGGCGAGGCGATCTTTGATGGCGTCGTTGATGCGTGAGACATCTTAGTATCACATATGCGGAGATTGAGTACATACGTGGATTTATCCAGCATTCGGAGACTTGTTATTTGCTTTCGTGATGTTGTTTCACTTGCTTTATTACATTCTTTGCTTATGGCTTCGCCACCTTTATTGATTTATGTGCAATCCCTACGTACCTTTCTTTGGCTTATGCACTTTCGGTTCCTTGATGTTTTTCGGTGGCGTGACAGTAGCTAGGAGGCGGGACTTCGAGGAGGAGCTTCCGGGGCGACCTAGCGGGGGGATATGTTGAGATTACGTGAGCCTCTATTCGCTACGAGTGAGGATTTCTTGTGTCATTCGGGACCTATTAGGGTTTTGTATTAACCTTATATATTTTCTTCCGGTGATTAATAATTTAAACTCTGTGGTGATTATACGCCTTTAGCGTTACTTAGCCTTGCGTGCTTCTAGGGGCGACCCTATAAGCACGCGGCGTTCTCAGCGTCTTGTAGAGGCCGAGGATCGGGTTGGTGACACATATAATGAGCTACACCGAGTTCGCCCTCCATCTAGGATTATATAATGAGGAGTATACACGGACCGGTGAGTACCACGCCCTTGACATCTACGACCACCCACGAGGTCAGAGCTCGACTATTGGTTGACGCTCAGCACAGAGGCGAGGTACGACCCGATACGGTCGAAGGCCAGCACTCTCAGGACCCCCGGCCTCAGATTTATCCATTATATCCTCGCGCACTCCATTACAGGGCAAGGCGACAGTACAAGGGTAGTCAGCACCCGAGACTTCCTCTTCCTATCGAGCATGGCAAAGGGATTACCAATCCACCTAGGGTGGGTCGTCGCCTAGTTCCTACTCCATTAGGGCACTTACCCCAGGATCCAGACCATTTTCCCGGGCCTTTTCATCACTAGACTTGCCCGGAGGATAGGTTTGTTGGAAGGAGCAGCCTCAGGGAGACAGACGATGGGAGGAGGGACCGTGGAGATCACGCTGGAGACACTATAGGCTCTCAGGATAGTCCGACCGATCTAGACCTCCAGAGGGACCATTTATCGAGTCATCAAGTCAGAGACGACTCCGAGGAAGAAGCCAACAAACTCGGCCGCAGTAGGACAGAGCACCGCATTACTGCCTTCACCATTACCGCTACCAGCACCTGCACCAGCTCCAGGACAGACCTCAGTCGAGCACGACACACGGTTAGATTGGCTAATGGGGGTCGTCTACTTCTTGATCCAGCAGGGTGGTCACCAGTACCCACCCCTACCACTCGCACATACACACACCACGAGAGATGTGGGGTTGTAGGCCAGCAACGACGCCGGGACCACTGGTGATGAGGATGAGGAGCATGATGATTGAGCACCAGGAGTTTTCTTTTTATCTTATCACCACTTTTGTACTTTTCTTTTATTTTTTTCGCTATCTCTATATATTACATTTCAAGCATCACTTTTGTGCTTCTTATATCACAGGGTACTTTGAAAATCATGGCAAAAGAATTTGTCAGGAATCTTCACACAAGCATCACCACCAAGTTAAGTAGAGTGATCCCTTTTTCCTTTATTTTTTATCGGCATGTCATATTCTCTTTATTATGCATATATTGCGTACATTGGGGACAATGTACAGTTTAAGTGTGGGGAAGGAATTAACTATACCTATCTGATTATGATCAGTACTGGTTTAAGATGATCTATGATAGTTAATGATTAGGAGTCCTCTTGGGATCTAGGTTGACATTAGTGTTAGGAGTCAATTTTTTTCAAATATATATATATATATAGGGCCCTGCTATAATGCGGCCAGCTGGAACACCGTTCCAGTCCAGCCGCCTCCCATTTTGGTCCCTAGAGCATGTTTGAAGGATTTCCAACCATACGGATGGGAAGATCATCGAAAAATAAGCTAGCATATCAATTTTCATACAATTTGGTGACCGTTTGGTCCTCCCACTTAACGGTTGAAATTCTTAACCGTTAAAATTTCCCTAAAATAAGAACCGTTAAGTGGGAGGACCAAACGGTCACCAAATTATATGAAAATGGACATGCTAGCTTATTTTTCGATGATATTCCCATCCGTACGGTTGGAAATCTTTCAAACATGCACCAGGGGCCAGAATGGGAGGTCGGCCGGAAATGAACAGTATCTGGCCGGCCTGATGTTAGCATCAGTCTATATATATATATATATATATATATATATATATATATAGTCTTACCTTTACTTGACACCTCCCAAAAATTTTGACCACAAACCTAGACTTTGTTGTCACTTGCCAGCTTAGTTTTGGACTCAAGTTAGTTTAACCATTAGAGAAGCACTAATATTATCTGATTATTTTGAAAAAAGAAAAAAAAGAGGTAAAAAGAAAAAGAAAAGAGAGAGAAAGAAAAAGGGAAATGTGTTAGAATTGTTGGAATAATCGGAAAGTCAGATCCGTCAAGGATGCCCTACCGGCCAGAAAGTCGGATCCATTAAGGATGCCCTACCGGTATAGAAAAGATGGTAGAAAGAGCTATCACCTTTGAAGAGTGAAACCCGCCCTTGAGTAGTTGGATAATGCGCATCACAACTATTCACTTGATGACCTACTGGGGGGAAAGGGCTACCTCATAGGATGTATGAAGCTACTACCCCCAGCTAAAAGATTAAAGAAAAGTAGTTTAGTGAATAAGGTTCAGACTAGCTGGGTCAGGCCTGTGCTAATAAGTGACACCATAGAAAGGTTACACACACATACGTGGGGAGTTCGAGTGTAAGATAGGACCTATTTTCAAATAAAAACTGTCTTGACACCTAACACTATGTTTCCCCGGACACCAAAGGGACTCCCAAGTATTTATGAAGATCGGAAATCAGACACTCATCATCTTGCTTGTATTCTATATTTTTCTTTGCTTGAGGACAAGCAAACATGTAAGTGTGGGGGTATTTGATGATTGCATAATTATACATATTTTCTTATCATATTTCCATGCGCTTTTATATCCATTTTATCATAGTTTCTCCCACTTTTGTTGTTGTTGGGTGTTTTGTGTAAATTGGCACATAATTCAGCACTTTGAAGAAAAGAAGTAAATTCTAGAGAAATTCAGAGCGATAAGTACTAGAACAGAATTCAAATTAAAATCAATAAAGAAGCTCGCTCAGATTGTTGAAGATACGGCCGTGACTGATGACATGGCCGTGTGAAAAAAGGACACGACTATGGGACAAATGACACGGCCGTGTGAAAAAAGGACACGATTGTGGGACAAATGACACGGCCGTGTGGCATAAAATCTGAAACTTATAAAAGGTCGTCGATTCTACTTTTCAGGGGGCTTTTGGCGTATCTAGGAATCGACGACTAGGTTTCGGGGAGAAGCTGAAGGCGGAGGAAGCATCGTGCCAGGGAGTCTATGAGTCTTCTTATGCTTTCTTCCCTAGTTATTGTGATGTCTTTCATTAGCATGAGAGGCTAAACCCCTTGTGGTGCCTCGAGTCCTTGAACTCTTAGATGAACTTGTGAATCTTTCTCTTTAATATTAGTTTCTTCTTTATTTAACTCTAAGAATTGTTTATGTATGCTTATTATGGTTTGTTAGTGCAAAAGCGCCGGCCATACTATTAGAATTTTTTTATGCATAACGAGAGATCGCGGTCAAACTAGGTCTTAGTATAGACAATAGTGGGGGTGCACACCGAGAGATCTGGTGGTCGCTTGGGTTGCTTTGCAACCGCAACCCATTCTCCGGATTAGGGTAAAACCTAATAGCAAGAACCATAGAACACCAATAATAATGCAACCGTATGTTGAGCAAATTCTGTACGGTTAGGGTTTGGTTGCCAAGAGGTTGGGACCAAACTAAATTAAGGTTCTTCACGGTCCAGGAATAGATAAATCAAGAAACTAGTATTAGAGGATTGATTATGAGGGATTCTTCCAGGGATAGTGATCTGAGGTGCCATGCCCTTCTGAATGATAAATCCCAACTTGCCAACTGTCACTTTAATCTATTTTGATTAAGTTTTAGTTAGAAACAATTCATCAACCATTTTTTCCAGGCTAGATAATAGAGTCCTAGTGAGTACTAGTGTCGTTCCCTGTTTATTCGACTACCCTACCCTCAGGGTGCTTTACTACTTAAGCGACCCCATGTACTTGCGAGCTAGCAGCACCTATCAAGTATATCATCTATAAAAACTACAACAAACTGATCAAGGTAGGGTGAAAAAGCCTTATTCATCATCTCCATGAATGTTGCGTAGGCATTAGTCAACCCAAATGGCATGACTAAAAACTTATAATGACCATTTCTTGTCCTAAATGCAGTCTTCGGCACATCTTCATCTTTAACCTTCAACTGATTATACCTCGATCTCAAATAAATCTTTCAAAATAGTGTTACTTCTTCCAACTGGTCAAACAAGTCCTCTATCCGGGGTAGTGGATATTGATTCCTCATGGCCACCTTGTTCAACTGCCTATAGAATACAAAGCCTCAAGAATCCATCCTTTTTCTTCACAAATAACGTTAGGGCTCCCCATGGGGATAAATTCGGCCTTATGAAGCCCTTGTCTAATAGCTCCTGAAGCTGCACCTTCAGCTCTTTCAATTCTATAGGTGCCATTCCTGTATGGCGCTTTAGATATAGGTCTTGTCCCCAGCATCAACTTAATCACAAACTTTGTATCCCGATTTGGTGGTAATCTTGGAAAATCCTCAGGAAACACATCTGGAAAACCACATACCACTGGGATACACATAGGAAATTGAGTTGGTTGATGTCGAGGATACATGACAATTTGGAGAGAATATCCATTATATAGTGAGAACAAGGCCTATGAGACAATAGTTGGACTCTTTACTTATTTTTAAGGCAATCCTACGGGACACAATAGTTGCACTCTTTAGTTATTTTTAAGGCATACATAAAATGTTTAGTAAATGATAAAATATAAAATCCAATTTAATTCTTCTTTTATCCCTTGTTTGGTTGGGTGTTTTTGTAGGGGTGAGAAGGTTTTTGGGGGGTTTTGTCTGTTTGGTTGGGGGGGTGAAGAACCCCTCCTCACCCCTCATAACCCTTTGAGGGAGTGAGTTTTAATTTTTTTTTTAGATAAAAACATGACTTGAATTGTCTAAAGTGCCCTCCACTTATTTTCAAAATTCCAACTAAGTCCCATATACTAAATATAACATCATTATTTTGATAAATAATAAAATTATTACATTTTATTACCAAATAATTAACTTAATAAATAATTTCTAACAAAATAGATATAAATAATAAAATCAATTAAACTTACTTAATTTGAAGATAACGGTAAATAAGAGGCTAATAAAAACTTGCAGGTTTGGAAGAATTATGGTTTTATGTGTATGTATATATATATAGTCATCATACAGTCCGGACGGCCTTATTACCATTCATTTACGGTTGCCTCATTTTGAGGCATTTGGAGAGTATTTTTTCCAAATCCAACCATATGGATGGAAAGAACATTGAAAAATAAGATAACATGTCGATTTTCATACAATTTGGGGAGGTGATGATAATTCATCTTAAAGTGTGAAATTCTGAACCGATAAGATTTCTATAAAATTTCACCCTTTAAGATGAATACTCATCACCTCACCAAATTGTGTAAAAATCGACATGTTATTTTATTTTTTGATGTTCTTTCCATTCATAAAGTTGGATTTGGAAAATAAAAAATAAAAAATACTCTCCAAATGCATCAAAATGAGGTGACCTTACTTGCACAGTGATGCGGCCATCCTGACTGTATCCAAATTATATATATAGTATCGCGCTACAATCAGGCTGGTCGGATCACTATGCTGATCCGCCCGGCTCCCATTTTGGCTCCTAGAGCATGTTTGAAGGATTTTCAACCGTACAGATGGGAAGATCATCGAAAAATAAGCTAACCTGTCAATTTTCATATAATTTGGTGATCGTTTGGTCCTCTCACTTAACGGTTCTTATTTTAGAAAAATTTTAACGGTTCAAAATTTTAACCATTAAATGGGATGTAAAACCCGAAAATTTTAGGAAAATAAAATTTCTTAGCTATTAGGCTAAAGAAATAGAAGTGCCAAGATCGGAGACTAAAAGGGAATAAACGATTTCTAATTTCTTTAATTATATAGTTAATTAAGGGAGTTCTTGGTATTTAGAATGAGATATAAATATTTGACTTAATGTAAAGTAAATCTCATGAACACTATATAGTATATATTGAAGATAAGAAGTGATTTGATAAATATATTATATATATAGGACGTGAGTATACATATGCATGACAAACTGGAGAAGTATATATATATATATATATATATATATATATATAGAGAGAGAGAGAGAGAGAGAGAGAGAGATTGGATAAAGATCTAAAACTAATTTGATTATGGGTAAAAATTAGGATAAGATGGTGTAATACGAATTTAAAAATATAAAGAGATAAGGGATTAAAATTATTAAATCTTTAATTAGAGCTTCTTAGAGTCATAAAGGAGTTACACATGAGATATGAAAATAATATATGTGTAAAGGGGTCTAAAATGCAAAAGAATAACCAAGAATAATAATGTAATAAAAAGGGGTCGGACGTGCATGGCTGGGGAAAGCAACAATATTTTGATAGTACAGGATAAATAAAGAGAGAGAAATATAGAGAGAGATATAGATAGAGATGTATACTTGTATATACAAATCTATTTAAATAATAAATATAGAAGAGAGAGTACAGATATATCTTTAAAGAAACTTAAGGATAATACATGTGTTCTTATGGTAGTTATGATAAATAAGTAGATGATTTAATAGATGGTTTAATTAACCTGGCCGACCGACCATCACCGCGGGAAAACGCGTGAAGATACTGACATCGTTCCTCTCGCCTTGACACGCGCACTCTACCAACCGCTTGTCTACTTTGAATGCGAATACGAGGCGAGAGAGTCAACATCGACCGTCGATCTCCATGCACGCATCTAAGTAGAAGTTCCTTCCCCGCCAGCTAAGAAGAAGCATTTAAATTGAAGATAAACCTTATCTATTTGAGCTATCTTATTCTGGATTTCTCATGCGAGGTTCTATAAACAAGAGGTTGTCTCGAAACTCCCCTGCCATCTCACGCTTGAGAGCGGCCGCTTGGGAGAGAAGGAGGTGAGCCTCAAGGGATCACCGGTCGAACTCAACGGGATTGGGCGCCTAGAGTCTATGTAGACTGGCGGGTCTTGATAGAGAGGAGAACTACCACGCACCGCGATCCTCAACGCCACTCTGAACCGGCCAAGGGCCATCATCGAGAGGTCCGATTGACGCAATGCGCAAGAGTAGAGCTTATGGGGTTTCCCGGCTTCATTTATAGAGGTAAGTTACCTTCACTTTGATTCCGCCTATCCTTGGGTTTTCCTTGTTTTTGTTGATGCTATTTATTTTAGCATGTTTTATGGAACTCTCATATTGGATGCAAATGCACGCACCGCAAGTTGTTTGTTTTCCTTCTTTGTATGTGCGTATGGTTGAAAGCTAGAGATAGAGTATTGTTTGTTGCTTGTTTGCTTTCGTTGGACATGCGCCTGCCCGACCATCATACTGGACCATAGGCACATGGTCTTGTGTGGCCGGGTAAGCATGTTCCTAACGGGTTCATTTTCCCGCCTGGAGCGAATGCCTCGAAAGTGGAGCGTGTAATGAGGACATCCACTGAGCGTCTCTCGATGGTTCCGCGGGAGGATACTCGCGGTCCAACCTCGCTGCTGGGATTACGATACATCACCGTGTTAACACGTAAGAGAGAGGTGGCGCCAATGAGGTATGAAAAGAGAGTTGATTTCCAAATGGAGGTCCGGGGCCTTTCGGAAAAGCTTTGGCGCCATCAATCTATTCTTGAAATTCCATTTCGGCCCGAGGGCCGCTTTGACTAGGGAGTTCTTGTTTTGATTGTTTTTACGGTAGACTCCTAGGACTGATTGTTTGATGATTTGGTGATTGTGACATAATGTGTCTTTTTATTGTGCCTCACATCTTTGAGATTCCTTGCAGGGTACTTTATCGGGCTTTCCTTTCAAAGCTCAATACTTTTCCCTTCTCATTTGAGGTCCTAAGAAGTAGAGTGACCCGGCAGCTCGTGAGGCGTAGAGAGTTGGGGGGTAGGATATTTGCTAGAGCTTTGGAGGATCTCCTTGACTTTTGTTCGAAAGTGAGGATACTTGGCACTCCGGAACCTTTGTAGGGCCCTCGGATTTGTTAGGGCTTTGGACCTTGTACTTTATTTTTCCGCATTAGCACTCTGATTTGTATATGTTTATTATTGGATTAATAAACTTCTTGAATTCATTTTGTTATCTGCTATTGTTTACTTAGGCCTTGTACTCGAGTGGGACCCGTCTCCACTTGGCACGGCCCGGTCAGGAACGCGTGTCCGAGGTCCCTAGATCCGGTCAGGCTATATGGGAGGACCAAACGGTCACCAAATTGTATGAAGATTGATATGCTAGCTTATTTTTCGATGATCTTCCCATCCGTACGGTTGAAAATCCTTCAAACATGCTCCAGGGTCCAAAATGAGAGATGGCCGGATTGGAACAGTGTTCCAGCCGGCCGCACAGTAGAAGGACCCATATATATATATATATATATAGTGATGATAAAATAATTTAATAATTATATATAATAATTATAAAAAATATATAATGGATATATATAGTTAATATAAAATATTATATATATATATATATATATACTTGCAGCCGACCTGATTATATCACTACCATATATATATATATATATATATATATATATATATATATATATATATATATATATATATATATATATATATACGGGGATGATATTATAGGGACGGCCGGATTACTATGCAAGTAAGGTCACCTCCCATTTGTCCACTTGCACAGTATTTTAAGAATTTCCAACCGTATGGATGGAAAGAACATCGAAAAATAAGCTAACATGTTAATTTTCATATAATTTGGGAACTTGTAGGGTCTTCATCTTAACGGGTGAAAATTTATAGAAATCTTACCGGTTCAAAATTTCACCATTTAGGATGAAGACCCTACAAGTTCCCAAATTGTATGAAAATTGATATGTTAGCTTATTTTTCGATGTTCTTTCCATTCATAAGGTTGGATTTTCTCAAAACACTATGCAAGTGGGCCAAAAGGAGGTGACCGCACTTGCACAGTGATAAGGCTGGCCGCATAGTATCAGCCCCGTATATATATATATATATATATATATATATATATATATATATATGAGGCAGATTACGGCCGGGGCCGGACATCATTGTCGATACGGCCGCCTCTCATTTCGGTCCCTAGAGCATGTTTGAAGGATTTCCAACCGTATGGATGGGAAGATCATCGAATAATAAGCTAGCATGTCCATTTTCATACAATTTGGTTACCGTTTGGTCATCCCACTTAACGGTTGAAATTCTGAACTGTTAAGCGGTCGGACCAAACGGTAACCAAATTGTATGAAAATGGACATGCTAACTTATTTGTCGATGATCTTCCCATCCGTACGGTTAGAAATCCTTTAAAAATGCTCCAGGGGCCGAAATGGGAGGCGGCCGGATCAGCACAATGATCTGGCCGGCCTAACTCTATCATGACTATATATATATATATATATAACCATCGGATCCCATCAGAACTCCGAAGTTAAGCGTGCTTGGGCGAGAGTAGTACTGGGATGGGTGACCTCCTGGGAAGACCTCGTATTGCACCCCTCCCTCCCCGACAAACCCTTTTTTTTGTTTTTTGTTATATATATATATATATATATATATATATATATATATATATATATATATTATAAAAAATATAATATATATATTTTATATTATATAATACTTATTAATAGTGATAGGATGAGGCGGCCGCAAGTATGGTCGTCCTCATCCTATCACTACTATATATATATATATATATATATATATATATATATATATTAATTCTAATAAGGTAAGGCTGGCCGGAAACACTGTTCATTTACGGTTGCCTCCCATTTGGCCACCTAGAGCATGTTCGAAGGATTTCCAACCATATGGATGGAAAGAACATCGAAAAATAAGCTAGCATGTCAATTTTCATATAATTTGGGAAGCTGTACGGTCTTCATCTTAACGGGTGAAAATTTATAGAGATCTTACCGGTTCAGAATTTCACTCTTTAAGATGATGACCCTACACCTTCCCAAATTGTATGTAAATTAATATGCTAGCTTATTTTTGGGTGTTCTTTACATCCATACGGTTGGCCGAAAATCTTTAAAATACTGTGCAAATGGTCTAAATTGGGATGACCGCACTTACACAATGTTACGACCGATGACACCATATCAGCCCTTATATATATATATATATATATATATATATATATATGGGGGAGTAATATTATAAGGTTGGCCGGATTACTGTGCAAGTAAGGTCGCCTCCCACACTTGCACAGTGTTACGGCCAACAGCACCATATCAGCCCTGATATATATATATATATATATATATATATATATATATATGAGTGATATTATAAGGCTGGACGGATTACTGTGCAAGTAAGGTCGCCTCCCATTTGGCCACTTGCACAGTATTTTAAGGATTTCCATCCGTATGGATGGAAATAACATCGAAAAATAAGCTAGTATGTCAATTTTCATACAATTTGGGAACTTGTAGGATCTTCATCTTAACGGGTGAAATTTTATAAAAATCTTACTGGTTCAAAATTTAACCATTCAAGATGAAGACCCTAGAAGTTCCCAAATTGTATGAAAATTGACATGCTAACTTATTTTTCAATGTTCTTTCCATCAATACGGTTGGATTTCCTCAAAACACTGTGCAAGTGGGCCAAAACGAGGCGACCGCACTTACACAGTGATAAGGCCGGTCGTATAGTATCAACCCCGTATATATATATATATATATATATATATATATATATATATAATGGTGATAAGGTGAGGCCGGCTGCACCCTATCACCATTGATAGCACTGTTGTAGTATGGGCCCATACTGTGATAAGTATGGGCCCATACTTTGTTTATATATATAACACCACTCATATATATATATATATATATATGAGTGAATTACTATAGGTACATTTGCACTAGGCCTAAGTCTGCAACCTCATAGTAACACTACTATATATATATATATATATATATATATATATATATATATATATATATATATACAGGGACGGATGTAGAGTGGGGACAGTGGGGGCAGCTGCCCCCACTCAATTTTTAAAAATCAATGATATCCTATTTTAATTTTTTTTTGATTTTTTCAATTTGCCCCCACTAAAATTAGGAAATCAGATCTATACAAAAACAATTAAAACATTGTATAAGAACTTATATGAAGATGGTTATTTTAATGAAATAATATCCAATTTTTTACTTTTTCAATTTGCCCCTACTAAAACTAGGAAATAAAATCTATACAAAAATAATTACAACATTATGTAAGGACTTATGTGAAGAAATTGATTTAAAAAGTTTAATTCCCTTTACTTTTCCCATTTCTCATTTTCTAACCCTGTGACGCGACGGCTACGAGTGCGAATCCCCCCTCTTCTCAAATTCTCAATTTCTCCGACTCTCAAGTATGTATTTTTTTCTGGAATTGTTCATGTTTTCTTTGCATTAGTTCTATGAATGCATGCTTTCTAGTTTCTACCCATCATTTGTTGGTTATATGATGAAAGCTTACCAGAATATTTTGGGTTTTCATGTTTTTCCACCTATATTGGTTTTCTTTCTTTTGGTATATAATTTATTTCAACTAAATGAAATTATTTATTGAAATTAGATATGGACAAATATTTTATCAAGAGGAAGACAATTTTGGAGGAACCATCTAATGTCAATACTAGTGATGCTCAACCTAATGCGAAGAAAGATCGTATTGAATTAAATATAGATGATCTTCCTTCAGATCCCGGATTACGAAAAAAAGTTTCAGATTATCACCCCAATGACAGAGACAAGGTCCGAAGGGCTTATTTACAAAAAGGTCCATGTCAACCTTACACGCATAATTTTCCACAAAAGAAAATTGGTAATGCACTGCGTCATTTTAATCCCACATGGTTCAAAGAGTATGGTAATTGGTTGGAATATAGTATAGAGAAGGATGCGGCATTTTGCTTGTGTTGTTATCTTTATAGACCTGATGTTGGAGAACAAGCAAGTGGTGATTCTTTTGTGTTGGAAGGGTTCACAAATTGGAAAAAGAAAGAAAGGTTTGATATTCATGTTGGAGGTCCTAATAGTGCTCACAACCAAGCATGGAAGAGATGTCAAGATTTGTTAAATCAAAAGCAACATATCCAATTTGCTTTTGCAAAGCAATCCGATCAAGCACGAGAAAATTATAGAGTTCGCTTAACTGCGACACTTGATTGCATTCGGTTTCTCTTATGTCAAGGTTTGGCGTTTCGTGGTAGTGATGAAACTGAGAGTTCTCATAATCAAGGAAATTTTCTTGAACTTCTTAAATTTCTTGCCAATCACAATGAAACTATCAAAAGTGTTGTCTTGGAAAATGCACCTGGAAATTCAAAATCGATAGCACATGATATTCAAAAAGATATAGTTCACGCTGCAGTGATTGAAACTACCAATGTTATCATGAAGGATCTTGGTGATGGATTTTTTTTCCATTTTACTTGATGAGTCTCGTGATGTTTCAGTCAAAGAACAAGCAGCTATTGCTTTGCGCTATGTGGATTCCAAGGGGCATGTAATTGAACATTTTCTTGGTTTAGTCCATGTCAGTGACACGACCGCTTTATCCCTTAAAGCAACTATTGAGGCAGTGTTCTCTAAGAATAATTTAAGTACGTCAAAGATACGTGGGCAAGGCTATGATGGAGCAAGTAATATGCAAGGAGAATTTAATGGTCTTAAAACTTTAATAATGAAAGTGAATGCATCTGCTTATTATGTTCATTGTTTTGCTCATCAACTTCAATTGGCACTTGTAGCTGTGGTTAAGAACCATGTTCAAATTGCATTGCTCTTTAACACTGTCACGAGTGTAGTGAATATTGTTGGTGTTTCATGTAAACGCAGAGATGCTCTTCGAGAGAAACAATTTAATAAGATTGTGGAGGCATTACGAGTTGGTGAACTTTCTACCTAAAAAGGTTTAAATCAAGAAACAAGTCTTCAACGAGCCGGTGATACACGATGGGGTTCGCACTATGGGTCTTTGATTAATTTGATCATTATGTTTGGTTCTGTTATTGATGTGCTCGAAATTGTTGTAGAGGATGGTATTAGCTTGGAGCAAAGAGGTGAAGCTTTTGCCTTACTAGATTTGGTGCAATCTTTTGACTTTGTTTTCAATTTGCATTTAATGAAAAATGTTTTGGGGATTACAAATGAATTGTCGATGGCGCTGCAAAGAAGAGATCAAGATATTGTGAATGCAATGGCTTTAGTTAAAGTAACTAAGCAACGACTACAAACAATGAGAGATGATGGATGGAAATCTTTATATGATGAGGTCTCTTCATTTTGTGAAAGGAACAATATTGTTGTCCCAAATATGGATGATATATTTGTAACTCGAGGAAGGCCACGACGCAACACCCATAAAGTGACAAATTTGCATCATTATCGAGTTGAGTTATTTTACACTGTTGTTGATATGCAACTTCAAGAACTCAACAATCGATTCAATGAGTTGAATATGGAGTTACTTCTTTGTGTGGCCTCTTTAAGTCCATGTGATTCTTTTGCAGCTTTTGATAAGGGAAAACTAATTCGCCTTGCTCAATTTTATCCATCTGAGTTTTCTGAGACGGGACTTCATGTTCTTGACAATCAGCTTGAGACTTACGTTATTGATTTAAGATCTCATGATGAGTTTAAAAGCCTAAAAGGTATCAATGAGCTTTCTATAAAACTTGTTGAGACAAAGAAGCACATTGTGTACCCGTTGGTGTACTTACTTGTGAAATTAGCTTTGATATTGTCCGTTTCTACTGCATCAGTTGAAAGAGTTTTTTCTGCCATGAAGATTGTAAAAAATCGCCTACGCAACCGAATGGGCGATTCTTGGATGAACGATTGTTTGATTACTTATATAGAAAAAGAAATATTTTGTAGTATTGATAATGAAAAAATCCTGCATCATTTTCAGACTATGAAAACACGCAGAGAGCAATTGTAATTTATTACTCTCATATGACAAAAACTTTTGATGCATTTCTATTTCATTATATATTTTTTTATTTAATATTAGTTTGCCCCCTGAATGAAAATCCTGGATCCATCCCTGTATATATATATATATATCATAAAGGACAAAATGGTCAAATGTATATTACACTCCTCACGCCTCTTACAACCAAACAAAAAAAATAGATTACTCCTCCTCACTCCTCCATTGAACCAAACATAAAATTTTTCAAAACCCTCAATCCCCTCCCCCTCCAAACTCCCCCATTGAACCAAACCATCTCTCTTTTCCAACATCTATATATTAATTATCTTCATATCTCTGCTGGCTTTTTCAAATAGATTATGTATCAACAAGCTTGACTTATAATTAATTTTGAACGAGGTATTCAAAGTTATCAAGACGAGTTCCAAAATAGTCACTAAAGTTAGACTCAAAATTAATTTTAAATGTGCTATTCAAATGTGTCAAGACCGGTTGAAAATCGTCATAAATATGAATAGCAAAACATTAACTAAAATAATTAACAAAATAAAAAATCACTATAAATACTAATTAATTAGTGAAAACACAGACGTTAAAAACCAGGCAATCCAGCCAGCAGTGTCACGAGCTTGCTCCACCTTTACTACCATTCATTGACCATTATTGAAAATTTTTAACGTTAGCTCGACCAATACTCGCCACGTGTTCAACCTCCAATACATGCAGCCCTAGCCAGCACAGCTCCCAACGGTAACCCTACTCCCCCCCACCGCTATATATCTCTCCCCATTCCCCGGTTCCATTTCCATTGCAGTGCCTTCTCTTCTCTCTGCTATATATATATAGTCATGCAAATGGAGGCCAAGTTTAGTCTCATGACTGTAGTTTTCATTGGATTCATCACTTCTTCTTGTGCTAATAGGTTCTACGTAGGTGGAGAAGATGGTTGGGTTGAGAAGCCATCCGAAACCTACACCCACTGGGCAGCAAGAAACCGGTTTCAAATCAATGACACTCTTGGTACCTACTTCAATCTTCTTCTTGTTGATGCATGTTTATATACATGCATGTTTGTTCATTGATTTCCATGGAAATGTTTGTTGTATTGGTAGTGTTCAAGTACAAGAAAGGGGAGGACTCAGTTCTGGTTGTGGACGAGATGGACTATGATGCATGCAACATAAGCAAGCCAAAGGACAAAATGGAGGACGGTTACTCAACTTTTGTTCTTGAGAGATCAGGGCCTATGTTTTTCATTAGTGGTGTGCCGGGGAAGTGCAGGAACGGGCAGAAACTTTGTATTGTGGTAATTGCTTCAAGGGACAAGAAGGGAACACCGTATCAGCCGCCTTCCATTGCACCGGCTGCCTCTCCGGTGGCTTCGCCGGCGCATTCACCGGCGGCTGAAACTCCTTCAGCTTCTTATGTTTTGAGTGTTTCAGGGGCTTCTGTCGTGATGGGGGTTATTGCAGTCCTGTTGGGTCTGTTTTAGGTTATATTAATTGTTCCCCATTGATATTTATGATTAATGACCTTAAAAGTTAGCTTCCAAATAATGTTTTTTGTTTGATGATATTGTTTTTATCTTGTCATCCTCTTTCATGCAGGTAATTCATGAAATAAAGATATAATAAAAATCATGATATAAAACTGCATTAGACTTGGAAAGAATACATTTTTTTTTCTATCATGATTTTTGAAGTTTTCCAAAAAGAAAAATAAGCCAAAAAAACACAATAGTTTTTCAAGTCCTCAATTGGAACAACATTTCCCTGAAGTACAACAGAACATTACAATCATGAAATGGCTGATACAAGCAAGGCAATATCAATGCGAGCCGCTTGCTTCCCTTCTATCTGTTTGTCAGAAAAACCACCACCTCCGTTTTGTTTTTCCCTGAATGAATGAAACATTTTAAATTTTGTAGGTATGGCACAAAATGGCCTATTTTAAGTGTATTATTACTGACAAATCAATCATATGTATAGATAGGAAGCAGAAGAAAAAAAAAACTGAAGCTTGATTCCAAGTTATGATAAACCAAAGCCAAAATGTTAGTCCGCCTTGAAATCTAAACTAATTTGCAGTGAGAAGGAACAACAGAAACTGTGTCATAACATTTTCAACTTTTTTTTTTTTTTTGACAGACATAACATTTTCAACTTTGAAGGCCAACACTAGATGCAGATAAGGACGAGCAGTGCATAACAGATTAAAACTTTTTAGTAGCATATATAAGTTGCAAATGGCATTTCAGTACATATGGGTATGTTGGTCTACACATAAAGTGCACAGATAAGTGTGTTCAACAAACAATTTAAAACACCAATTTGTACTAAATAATATTAATTAGGGACTTATAAGCATGAACTGAAGTAACTAGAGAGCCTCATAGGCATGGATAGATATGTTTCATGTCCTCCAAATCTACACCCACTTTTGCTATTAATCTAGCTCATCAAAACTAAATTATAAAGAATAGATTCAATCTCTTCAAGAAAAGGCAAAAACAAAAAATAAAAAAATGAAAATTGTGACATTTACAAGCAAAGAACATGCAAACCACAGGTCCAGAATGAAATTCATCTTATGAGATATCACAAAATTCAAGCTCTATTATGATAAACACTACACAGCAAGAAACAACCTGACATTTTCTTATCTTTTCTTGTTTTCTGTTGAGATATTAATATTTAGTCAGACAAACTATAAAATCATCCACTGCCATTGAATTATCAGATAATGGGGAAATAGATGACTTAAACAGAAAAGGAAAAGAAAACAAAAGGATGTGAGAATTCAGAAACCTTATTTCCTTGCTGCTGAGATTGGATGATGATAGGTTGTTGGAGAACCCCTTTGTCTATACTCCGCATGTATGGTTGTATCTTCTCCTCTAATAAACCATTTAGCTGATAGATTCCATGGAAAAACAAATCTTACACATGGGAGCTTAATACTAATTACAATCTTTTTGCATGAATAGCATTAATACAAAGCATGATCAAATGGAAACTGGAATAAATAAATCCGATGTATATTCACACAAAATAAATGATCTTACACTAACCAACACTGAAAATTGGTGGCTATCTCTAACAGTAAATTAACTATTCGGTATATAGGCATGCAGTAGGGGAAATAATATGGGATCCAAAAGCATCTTCTCTTCATCAAGTCTAGTTACAAATAAAAGTCTTGTGAAAAATGGAATTTCAAAGCAATGGCTCTTAACCATTAGCGTAAAGCCACACTGCAAGTACTTAGAAGAGTTAAATGAATACAGACCTAACTCTAACATAGGTAGACCACCTCAAACCATGTTATTCTGAACTAGAAAATGAGCAACACATTACTATGGATGCCTTCAAGAATAACAGCAAAGGATATTCCATATGCAGACAATCTAGGAAAGGATCCTTAAATATGTAGAAGGGCTAAAATGTGTGTTGAACCCTCTAAAATGTGTGTTGAACCCTCATAAGCCTTTCTGATCTCTCAAAAGAAAGTGTTCCAAAGAATCAGAAGTGAACAGAATAAGCTAATAACAATTTAACCATAAGCTTGGTCAATAAAGTTCTAATGATAAACTTAAATGTATTTATTATATTCATTTGCAAGGAAACTGTTAGAAAGCTACATGCTACCTAACCATTCACAACTTTGAATCATAATCAGTAGAAAATTTTAAACTAGGAACCTTTACTACTGATAGGAAACAATGAAAATCAGGGGAAAAAACCCAAAATCATCTGATATGATTGAGCTGAATAACCCTGGAATCTTTTCTCAAGAAAGAGATTCCACGGCTTCTACATGTGCGGAAGCATGCCTAACAGGATGTACAATCTCTTTTTCCCCTTAGCTTACAATTGAACTTGATTGACCAGAAAAGTGAAAATATCTTGGCGATTGTTGAAGAGAAAGCTTAATTATAACCCTGAGAAATATAACAAATTGAAAAGATGATTTGTGCGAACACGAAAAAATTGTTAAAATAGAATACAATGAAAAATTACACACTTGATTGATAACTTGTATGGTTATGTTCATGTTTATCAACAACACTAATCAAAATATCATGGATCCTGTCTTGCTCTGTACTGCATAAGTTCAAGATATCTGTTTCCATATCTTGATCAACATTATAAATTAAAGTATGGATAGAACGTGGAATATTTTGAATATGACATACCTTTTCTTGCCGCCATTTTGCTTCCCACTGTGCATCTAGGATCTTGTCTGCCATCTCCCTTTGGGCGTTAAGAAGGGTTGTCATCTCTAATAACTTCTTTGGATCTTTTAGTTCTTCCTTCGTCCAGGAAGATGCATTTAGTGGAAGATCTAATTCCTAAAAGAACAATTGTCAAACAGAAAATTAATCACGATAATGAACTTTAAAAGGTCGGATGAGGCAACTGGAACAAGTCAATAACCTCTATGATTAAAGTCAGGTTCAATAGAGCGTTTGCTTTCAGATTATGTGTTCAAGCAATTTCAAAACAAGAAAGATTAAGTTTTGATGTATAGATCAAGTCAAATTCCCAATTATATAAAAAAAAAGGGTAAACAAAGAAGCATTTTGCAACAGGAATGTTCATCAGCTAACAACCATCTTCCTCTTACCGTTTCAGAAATCAATTTACTTCACCCCATAGAGGTCACACTTCAAGCAACTAAAAGCAGAGAATCAACTACCTTGAAGAAGTTTAACTTGCTCATTTAGAGGCAGATGGCACAAAATAATAACCTCATGAAAAAGTCACTTTTAGTACAGCATTTGATTTAAGATTGTGTTCATGCAATTTCAAAACAAGAAAGATTAGCTTTTGATGTATAGATCAGATCAAGTCAAATTCCCAATTATACGAAAAAGGGTAAACGAAGACGCATTTTGCACCCTGGATGCTTACAGTCAGCTAACTACCATCTTCCACTTGTTTCAAAACCAATTTACACCACCAGTTAGAGATCAACACTTCATCCTACTTCAAGCTAACAGAACATTAACTTTATCTTGAAGTTTAGCTCTAAACCAGAAAACTACAGGCATTCTCTTGCTACCAGCTGGCACAGTTTAGTATTGAATTATGCAGTAGCATGAGTACATCTTGGAAGTTAACTATGCCATTCTCTTGGAAGCTAACTATGGCATTCTCTTGACACCTTTCTTGTACACAGAAAATAGGAATGAAGCACTCTGAGATACTGATTAGTCACAGGAAATTGTCCCACTGCTATCCAATAAAACACTTCCAAATCTTTCATTTCCTCAAGGTCCAGCAAGTTAATTGATAGAACCTGCAATTTCTTGAACACACCAATAGACAGAACAAGCAAAACAGAGAAAAAACTACTTTCTATATTAAAATGAAATCTAGGATTTCAAGAGTGTAGTCTCTCCCACAGTAAAAAGACTAACTCCAAATCTGCTCCCCCAACTCATACAGCCGCAGGCTATTTTTTTCAAGCCACTCTCTCTACTAAAACAGAAAACAAAACATCCAAAACAGAATTTCAAATACAAACACCAATTCAATTAAAGTTTGCTCATCTAACAAACTTGTAACCAACTTGCCCAAAGGGTGCCACATGACTCTTGCTCCTTCCAGAGTACGTGTAAATGATTGAGGGTCTATCCAGCCGCACAAAGTTTCAAGGTGAAATTCAGGAAATTGGGAGTAACAGTTTAGCGAACTCCCAGGATAGCCTCGGGCTCAACTATCCATTCCATGTATGGAGACAAATGCAGTGGAAGCTCGCGGGCTACTTGGTCCGCCCCAAGAGTTGGACGTAGTAAGGAGACATTGAAAACAGGATGTATGTTGGAGGAATCGGGCAGTTAGAGGTGATAAGCAACAGTACCAACACGAGTCAGGACCTTGTAAGGACCAAAATACCGAGGAGAAAGTTTCGTTTCTTGTCGCGCTTCTTGGCCAAGGACTTTTGATGATAGGGATGAAGCTTAAGGTAGACCAAGTCACCCACAGTAAAAGATACCTCCTAACATTTACTACCAGCAGAACTCTTCATTTTGTGTTGAGCCCTACGCAAGTGAAACTTAAGCTCATCGAGGATGGCATCACGATCACTCAAGTGTTAATCAACTGTTAATACGGAAGTCATTCCGCTATAAAATGAATTAGGGAAGGAGGACCCTAGTGGTACACTACTTTGAAAGGAATCTGTGGGTGGAAGTATGATAGGACATGTTGTACCAATATTCATGTCAAGCCAACCAACAAGTCTACTGTTAGGGTTTATATGCAGCAAAACAACACAAAAAAGTCTAACGCAATAGTTAGTTAGCAACCTCAATTTGCTCGTCAATGTAAGGATGATAGACGGTGCTACGTTGAGTAGCATTCCTTGTAGTTTGAACAACTTTTTCCAAAAAAGGCTTATAAATATCTTATCACGATCAGACTCGATGGAACAAGGAGTGTCGTGAAGCTTAATAATGTCACAAACAAACACTTCATCCATAATGAGAGCCAAAAAGGATGACATAGAGGAATAAAATGCCTATACTTGATAAGCGATCTATCACTACCAGAATAATATTGAATCTATTAGAATGATGCAAACTCTCAATAAAATCCATTGATATATCCTCTCAAATCTGTTCTGGAATGGGCAACAGTTGTAAGAGGCATGCTGGAGATTAGGTAAAATACTTGCTTTGTTGGCAAATCAAATAAAGAGCAACGAACTCCTGAACTGATTTTTTCATTCCCACCCAAAACAAATCCTTGGTAAGCCATTGGTATGTCTTTAGGGCACCTAAAGGACCACCAATAGCAGTAGCATTGTACTCTTGAAAAGGTAGCGATAACTCATGGTGAATGACTGAGAGAGAAGGATCATGCTCTACTTATTGTTGAAGCGCATCGAGTTCAATCAAGTGAGAAACGAACAAGGTTTAAAAAAAGGCGACAGACTTCATATGTGATAAGGCGTCCGAGGCCTTATTCTCGAAGTCCCGAGCAGTATTAAATTTCAAAATCATTGCCCAATAGTTTGGTTAGCAACTTATGGTGTTATAATGATATCACCTGCTGCTCGAGTAAGAATTTAAGACCTTTTTTATCCAATCACACCTTCCTGCCCAACATATAAGATCACCATTTCTGGATAGCCAACACAATAGACATTAACTCCCGTTCATATACTGATTTCGTGCGAGCCCTTTAAGACAAAACCTGATTGTAATAAGCAATAGGACGTTGATTTTGCATAACAATACCTCCCAACCCAAACCCGAAAGCATCTATCTCCAAAACAAAAGGTTGCATAAAGTCAGAGAACGCTAGTACTAGCACAGAACATATGGCCTCCTTCAGCTCCTGAAAAGCTTGTTGCGCCTCACCTGTCCAATCGAAATTATCTTTCTTCAACTAATCGATTAAGGACTAAGCAATGTGTCCATAACTAGTGATGAACTTAAAGTAGAACCCCGTAAGACCTAAAAATCCTCATAACTCTCTCGATTAGTAGGTGGAGACCAACTCATCATGGTCGCCACTTTTTTTGGATTTGTAATGACACCCTCAGTTGAGATAATATGCCCAAGATACTTCAACTTGGCTTGTGCAAACAAACATTTCTTTTGGTTGATGTAAAGTTGGTGCTGATTTAATGTCTCAAATATAAGCTGTAAATGTTCATAATGGGTTGTCATAAAAAAAAATTATTATACACAAAGATTTCATTAAAAAAAAAACAAACAAACAAATTTACACAAGAAGGGTTAGAAAACCTCATTCATAAGCGACTAGAAAATGGCATGAGCATTAGTAAGACCGAACGGCATAACTAAGAACTCATAATGGCCTTCATGTGTTTGGAATGCCATCTTGTGGAAGTCTCAAGGCCGCACCCGAATCTGATGGTAGTCAGACTTAAGATCTAGCTTAGAGAAAATGGTAGCACCATAAAGTTCATCCAACAGCTCATCAATCACCGGTATTAAAAACTTTTCTAGCATTATCTCCTTGTTTAGCACATAATAATCCACGCAAAACCTCCAATTCCCATCTTCTTTTTTTTTACCAACACCAGGTTGAAAAAAGGTTGGTGTTCAGCTGTATAACTTTCATTGCTAACATTTTTGCTACTAATTTTTTGATTTCAACCTATTGCACTTACAGGTACCTATATGGGTACACGCTGACAGGGGAAGTGCCCTCCTTAAGCACAATAGCGTGGTTTCTACTCCAAGTCAGTGCCAGACCATAGGACATTTGAAATACCGCCTCGTATCTACTCAAAAATGACAAAAATATGGAATCTCATCATCATCCATTATTTCAGCCACTTCAAGGGCCCCAAATTCCTTGACCCTCATGTTGGATTGTGCGCCTAATGGCTTAAAGAGAAATCTGGGTTTTGTGTAAACTCGAATTTCAATATAGGACCACTAGTACCCCTGTTACATTAAACCTCAATGATAGGACGCTCTAATTAACCCGAGTATTCCCGAAACTGCCAACCAAATCATACCTAGTATGACATCTGAACTCCCAAGCTCTAAAGGTATAAAATTAGTAATTACCTCCGAACCTGGAAAAAGTAATGAAATCTGTTTGCAAACTCCCTCAGTGTGAAATGTCATTCCGGTATCCATCGAGACACCATATTGATTGGTAACAGTGAAAGACAACTTTAAATGTTTAATCAACTCGGCAGCCATGAAATTATGTGTAGCTTCACTATCAATCATGATCGTTACCTCCATATTTTTTATCCGCCTACTGAGTTTCATGGTGTAGGGCATTGCAAGTCCTACGAGAGAGTTCAGGGAAAGGGCGACTAGGGACTCATCTCCCACCATTTCAGTAGTTGTTACACACCACCAAAACTTAAAGTTGTCATTGTTTACAAACATGGTTAATATGTTTCATCGCAATGATAACACAATCCTTGATCTCATCGCTGCTACACTTCACTCAGCGTCATTTGGCAGAATGGTTGGTCGAACTCTATTCGTGGTTGAGTAGGACGTATGGGCAGGCTGGGTTATTTGGTTTTTCTAGGTGTTTTTAGTGGGCTAAAGAGGGGATTGATAATGGGCTTTTAAGTGTTTGGGATGGTGGGCATGGGACGATTAGTTACAAATGGGCTAGAAAAAGGACGGAAATAAGGCTAGGTATTTAGGCTTGGGTGGTATTGTTTTAACATGTGCAGTCCATCATTGGCCCATTAAGTCATATCCATTATTTAGCGCAACTCTAGAAGCACAACAGGTAAACTTTAGCACAGATATCATTTTTCATACCTTTCATAAAGGTCCCTTCAAGCACACTAGCAAAAATATCAGTCAAAGTAAATGTCATAGACTCAAACAATCTTCGATATTCTCTAACAGATCTGCCTTACTTGATCAACAAAAATGAAGCATATAAGAAGCCGTCAAGAATCGGCCTAAAGTGCCAAAGGACAGGTACCTTCATGTGCTCCGAAGATCTTATAGGACATCTCTTGTACTACCATTTAAACCAAACAAGGACACACCCTCTAAACTGATGATGACAGATTCAATTTTCTCCGTCTCCATAAGATGATTAAGGGTGAAGTATTTTTCTGTGTGGAAAATCCAACCATTTGGATTAGTTCCATTGAAGATAGGCAGCTTCAAACGACGCGAAGAGCCATTAAGGCCACAAACAAGTTTTGGAATTGTCACTGAAGGAAAGGGGATTTGAGGCTATTGTTGGGCTGACAACTATTAGACTCACTTCCACAAGAAACATTGCTACTTGAAGTCTCAATCCATGACCAACTTCGCTAAGTAGGCCCCTTTCAATTTCTTACAACATCAATGTCATTTGCCCCATTAAGAGCTTCATATTCTTCTCCAAGGTGGGCAACTTGCTGAGTTTTCCCTGTACCAAGATGATCTCCTTTCTCTATTCTCCTTGAACTGATCATCATCTTCCCCGTTGCTTCTAGAATTACTTCAACTTTCTTCTATAGCATGAAGGATCGTTCTGCTCTGATACCAAATTGATAAAACTTGTAATTTTTTTAACACACCATAGGAGAGAACAAGCAAAACAAAGAACTTTCTATATTGAAATGATAATTCAGAATTTCAAGAGCTTAGTCTCTCCCACAATCAAAAAACTAATCCCAAAACTACCCCCCTCCACCCATAATTCATAGGGCCGCACGCTATTTATTCGAGTCATTCTCTCTCCTAAACATAAAATCAAAATAGAAAATAAACATCCAAAATAGAATTTTAAATTCAAACACCAATTCAATTCAAGTTTGCTCACCTAATAAACTTGTAACCAGTTTGCTCAAAAGGTGTCATGTATATTCATAGTCTTTCTAGAGTCCGTGTAAATAATTAGGGGTCTATCATTAATTCAAACAACTAGACGAGCTGATGCATATTGTTCATAACCCACATCATATTCAACCAAATTTCATGAAAAGGTTTCATGGGAAGAAGAAAAAAGTAAATGAACACAATGAAGCTTCTCTTGATGAATTTTGATGCACACAAAAACTTATCCAAGTAGTGCAACTGGGAAAGCGTAAGAGGATAAAATTTCTACACTCAAGCTTAACACAAAACAAGGCATTACAATTTAGATTATGAACATTATGTAATGTTCTAACTATTTTAAAATTGCAACATTGAATATGCTGATTATAAATAAAATTTTAAACTTGACCAAAATGATGCTTAATTGTAGGGATGAAAAAATAAAATAGAGTAAAATGTACGATGGAACATTCTGTTGCTCAACCTACTACTAAGCTAGCAAAAGATTTGTAAAGAAGAAGTATTACAGAAAATTATTTATAGCAATGATTAATGAAAATCTTAATCCTTACTCCCCAATTTTCGGGTCTAGGTGGGACGTCCAACTTCATTACTTCAGCCTCTATTGCTTTCTTTGCCTTGTAATAAGGAACATTTTTTACGATCAGTGGATCATCCCTTGCACGGACCGGATCCAATGAGATTAGAGCCTGTTAGATTAGAGAGAGAAAAAAACCAACAATATATCATTTCCCTGAATCAAACTTTCTGCAAGAGAGATATAGTTATATGAAAGAAGTTATTGGTGAGTGGGACTTTTATCACAATTTAAGTACCTGCAGTAGTTTCATATCACAATTTGATATATATTAGAACTCAATAGAGTGAGTTAAAGACAGAAAAATCTTTAAATCTAGATAAAGTAGTTGCATGACACATCAAAAGTCCTATAACTCTTTTATGTCAAGCAACAATACTCATAGCACTTTTAAATGTAACACTCAGGTGTCACTCATAAAAAGTAGAAAAATCTCAAATTGAAAATTAGATCAAGGTAATGCATCTTGTTATGTATCATCCAGCAGTATTACTTAGCATATACAAGAAAATTCTACGTATCCCTATGTGGATACATATCTTCTCCTCAATAAGAACACATTTGGATCATGTATCCCCACGTGATCTTAGCCAATTCTTACCTTTTTCTCCCCCGATATCTTCATTGGCTTCTAGTTGCTTCCCACCATTTACCTCATTCTTTACTTTTAACCATCAAATCCATTATATTAAGATATGGTATGTTCTTAAATCCTAGTTTTTTTTATTTCTTTCTTTATCTAATCTATCTTATTCCTGAACTCCAAGAATCTATAATCTTTAGGGTTTTTTTTTTTTTAGTTTTGATGATTCTAAGAAAACTGCTTTTTTTTTTTAATTTCATTTTTTAATATGCTTTGAATCCGGTTTTATATAGCCCTATTTTCTAAAGTAATTTTTTAGTACAATATTATCTATTCCTCTAAATACAATGTGTTTATCCATTCCTCTAAAAACAACATATTTTACTACAATGTTACACATTCATGTAAAAACAATGTGATTTACTAAAAATTTTCAATGGATATAATAAATTTGGAATTATGTGTAGTATGCAATTAAATACTTGAATTTGTAAATAGGATGGCTAGAGGTGCTAAAAAAGACAAAGAAGCAATGGATGATCAAGGGATTGGAGATGTTCCTTTGTGGCGTTTGTTAATGTTTTGGGCAAAAAGCGAGAAAAAAAAAAAAGATGTGGGAGAAAATTGGGAATGAATGTACCAATTATGAAAGTGAATATTTAACGGTTCTACTCTAAAGTTAAAGCACATCTTCTTTTGATTCAAAAGCAAGGAATTTATATTTACAATGTCATTGATGATGAAACATTAGCAAGCTTTAAGAAGATTGATGATTTGGTGCAAGCAAACAAGACATCTAAAGAAGTGCAAAGTGGATATTGTTTGAATCTTCCATTGCTAAGTTTTGAGGCAAAAAAAAGAAAAGAAGATAGAGGGAAGAATCACAAAATACTTTGATATTCCACACAGAATGAGATAGCTAGTTGGATTGGTTAAGCTTTCTATATGAATGACTTATCCTTCAATGTAATTACATCTCCATATTTCCGAGGAATGATCAAGCATGCATGTGAAAATTAGTTAAGTGGATATGTTCCACCATCCTATGATTGACTCTGCACTACATTATTACAATTGGAGAAATCTTATGTGGATATACTTTTAAAGCTTATTAAGCAATCTTGGTCACACAAGGATATGTCAATTACGAGTGATGTATGAACCAATACAAATAAGAAGATTTTGATAAATTCCATTACAACTTCGGAGAATCACCCTATTTTTAGGAAAGCTATAAATGCGATAAATAGATCCAAAAATGCGGAGCATCTTACAAGATTGTTCATAGGAGTCATATGAAATTGGTGCCTCTAATATGGTATAAATCATTATAGATAATGCATCGGTTTGCCAAACTACTGAGATGAAGATGGTAGGTATTTTGGGCACGTGCCATGCACACCCTTAATTTGGCTTTAAAAGCTATTTGTAGGCCGGAGAAAGATGATAGTGAAGATTTCAATAATTTATATGGATGAGGCAAATTGAGAATGATGCGAGAATGATTAGGAACTTGTTGTAAACCATAACTCCACCTCAACAATATATCACAAGTATTCCAAGTTGAGACTTCTTGACCTAAACAAGATTTGCTTCAATGTGCATTTCGTTCAAGCGAATTCATTACGTAAAGGTGGGTTTATAAAAGATGGTAATTGATGATGATCAGAGATTTATAGGGAGAAGAATATCCAAAAAACACAAAAAAGTCAATGACCTTATGATGATTTATAGTTGGACAAAATTGAATATTTTTTACACTTCATAGGATAGAGTTGATTTCACAAACAACAATATTTTGTGAACTCCTATAATATGGTTAAATGTATTCCATGAACTTTTATAATTTGCTATCGCCAAATTGTGGCATTTCCTAAGATGTGATGAATGTCTTTTTAGTTATATGATGTAGTCTCATACATATATACATAAATACATAAATAAACATATATATATATATGACCATGTCTACATATCCGGTTTTCACTAAAATTATGTGTCAAATACTCTCCGATACATAGATATATATCCATCCTAATAACATTGTCATCTAGGTACAATACACACAATACATATTTTATAAGGATGCTTGCGTGGGAAATAAGTTGGGATAAGTTTATCGCAAGTCATTCTAACTTTTCGCAATCAAAAGCCATCTTTGGAATAACTTGGAATAGTTATAAATCTTTTGTAAAATTTACATAGATAAATAAATATAATCACCGATTAAATGAAATTTGAATATTAATTAGAAATTAAAATTTTAATCACGAAATATTTATTTTACTTGGAATTAATTAAAGCAAAGTTTGGCCAACTTGAGATAAAAGTTTCTCGGTAAATCAAATTCAAACTCCAAAAACTTGAAACCAACTTATTCCAACTAATTCGAATCCTAACCAAACAATCCATATGCCATCATGAAACTGTATTTCCTAGCTCTAAGAAATATTGTTTTGATGGTGTATCATTCTAAATCTTGAGGGGTAACCCAAACTTTTGAAAGAAATGAAATGGAGAAAGCAAAACCCTTACGCATATATTTGAGTAGGTTTTGTCACTAATTTGTATTCTCAAAGAGATCTTAAAATTTTTCAATAGCAAACCTATTTCATGAGTTCCCTGTAGATTTTCATCTAGTGCTTTGATATATCAATAAATATTTTAGTAAATGGGAATCAATTCCACGAATGATTCACATTAGCATCAAAAATCAAAAATAAAAGTAAAAACACTAAAAAGGGTAACATATAGGATATGTTGTTTTTTTAAAGGTTACAATAGGAATTTATTGTTTTCCATCTTACTTTGGTGTCAAATAATGTAACAATACAAATGATTTTTTTTCCCCAACACAGTAAAATGTCACAAATATGACCTGGATATTAAATTATGCTCGCTAACTACATACAACTAAGCAGAAAAAGAAAGGAACGAGGAAATAGCTATATGCAACATAGATTTAGGTGCTTTTAAAAATTTTGGTATCTTGAGCACAAAGTGGAGGCATTCTACAGTGCATATAATTTTGGTTACAAACTAGTATTTTAAAGGGATGAACAACAAATTTTACGGCAAAAGTTCTATTCTAACCTCTTGTAAATGCTCCCAACCAGGTTCATGTTTGGCAACCACATCCCGGAGTTGATCATAACGCATTGATTCCTATAATAAGAAAAAAGTATAATTGCAACATGAGTATTATATATGAATTACATATAAAGCTAGGCATTAAAGAACATAAAATCTGATAAAGAGGCATTATATGCATATGTAAGTTTTACTTCTTATGGAAGAAAAAGAGCGAAGTATACAAAAAGAATTGTCAATAGCTTAAATTACACAAGTTCTACAAAACAGCCAAAAGTATCTAGTTCTGTGATATATTAAGAAAAACCTTCCCAACAAACGGCTATTTGAACTCCTCCATTATCAACATTTGTTCTCATACTATTTTTAAGACCATACAACTTCGTCCCGTGGAAGGGCAAATGAAAACTGACTCATCAAACTGAACTGTTACCATCTGAACATGATATGTTAGTTTCAACATCGGAAGGGGCCAAGAGTCACCCTTCACAAACATGTTAACCTAAACTTCAGTTTCCACCAATACACCAAGAATGTTGACAATGTTCAAATCCTATGAAATTGATTCATATGGTGTTCCATTAAGTGATAAAATGAGATTAATAACTAGTTGTTTCTAGATTACCATGTTAAACACAAATGGAAGATTAAGAACATGAGTAACATCACATCTATATCACAATTTCTTCTAAGGAAGAATCTTTCCTATCCTATTCGAAACCATTTTCCATCTATATACAAATAATTTGATCCAAAAACTTTACAAAATTTAACTCATAATGGATTAAGGCATTAACTTGAGAGCAGACCGGTGCCACAAAGCTCCCGCTATACGTGGGGTACAGGGAAAGGTTGGATTACTTGAGTCTATTGTACACAATCTTACCCTGCTTTTTTACAAGAGGCTTTTTTCACAACTCCAACCCGTGACTTTCAGGTCACATGGCGATAACTTTACGTTACACCAAAGCTCCCCTTCTAAGGCATTAACTTAGCAAGTGAAAAATTTCTAATCCTTTGCACAATGAGTAAACAATGATGGTTCTCACTACCACATTATTCCTCGAGAATTAAATAGGTTTCTTGGAACTAATGTTAACTATGAATTAAATATAGGTGATTACCCTAATGTGTATTGATAATATTAGTAAATAAAGCCATCAAGTCAAATCAAATGAGAATGATTCTCTAGCATCTGTTGGAAGATGGCAGTGCCGGATCAAAGCTCAAACAATTACACCTTTGTTTGCATCCCCACACCCTACTTTTCCCATTCTTTCTAATGTGCACATGGATAGTTAGGATCTTGTTCATAATTTCTATCATAGTAAGGTCTCACAAGTTAGACTGATAAGAATAGTACAAAGGATATTAATTGTCATCTAATGTCTAAGCTATTAGAGTGCCACATTCACCCATGATCAAAAAGTCTTGCAACTTAGGCTAGCTGACTTACACAACAAAGAACGCTCACGAGCAAGCTATGGTATTAATCGCATTAGCTAGAATTATGGAAGCAGAATCAACTTAAGTTGACATGATTTAGCGAGGATGTTCACATCACACAAAGTAACAACTTATAAAAAAGTAAACCATGAAAAATGTGGAAAAGTTAGGATTTTTCGTTTGTTAGTTAGCAGTTTGTTAGGGAGAATAAAATATGAAGGTTATAATTCATATATTAGGGAGTTAGTTATTTTTTGAATTAAGTTGTTCCTAGTTTTGTAGGAAGTCACATAACCTTTCTCTATTTATTCTGTAACGTTGTTTCTTTGAATTAATGAAGTTTAGTATTTTATTTTTTTTCTTCATTAGTTTTTTTCATGGCATCAGAACCATAGTAAAGCAGCCATGACCAAGGCCATAAGGAATGATTGAGGCACAAGTGGCTTTAATCCCCCCTTGTTTCGTTTCACAACTCAAGAGGCTCAAATTGTCTTCATTCAACCATCCATAGGTTAAATGGAAAAAATTTTCTGATTGGGCTTAATCAGTGAGGTTGATATTGGACGGTAAGGGGAAACTGATTTATCTTACTAGAGAAGACAAGAAACCTGCAGATGATGATATGAATTTGAGAAAATGGTGGTCCGAGAATTCCTTGATCATTGCGTGGTTAGTCAATGCTATAGAATCCGCAATTGGAAAACCATTTATGTATTTACAACCAGCTAAAGATGTTTGGGATGCAATCTGTGATATATACTCCTTGAGAATTCTTCTTAAATATTTGGATTAAAATCCAAATTATGGCAATCAAGACAAGGTGATCATGATATTACTACTTTAATGAGATTATTTTTCGGCAGGAACTAGATCTCTATTATGATGATTAGTGGGACTACCTAAGTGATGGTGTGCGACATATGAAGAGAGAAGAAAACAACATAGATTATGTCTTCTAAGCTGGCCTTAACAAGGATCTTGATGAGATAAGAGGTCGTATTCTCGGACAAAAACCCTGACGACCGATTCATGATGTTTTTTCAAAGATTAGAATGGAAGAAGGGAGACGTCGTGTTATGCTTAATGAATCAACATCAAAAGTAAATCCTGAAACATAGAATTCTGTCCTAATGTCTAAAGGAATTCATGATGAAGGGAAAAAAGATGGAAAAATGACTGATAGGCCATGATGTGACCACTACAAACGCCCATGGCACATAAGAGAAACCTACTGGAAGATGCATGGAAATCCGTAAAATTTGAGGAAGAAATCTAGCAATGAAAGTTGTGGCTATCAAGCAGGAGTTTCTAATCAAGAGCAGCAATATTCTGCAAATACCTTTTCCTTCACTAAGGAGCAAATAGACCAACTGTGCAAACTTCTTCAATCAATCCAGTCACCTACTCCTTGTTCTCTAGCTTAACAAGGTAACTATCTCACTACAGCCCTAGTTAGCACAAGTTCTGAGTGCCCATGGATCATAGCTTCAGGTGCAACTGCCCATATGACAAGTTCTTCAAAAATTTCTCTTCTTATAGTCCCTGTGCAGGAAACCAGAATATTAAAATAGCTGATAGTTTCCTTTCAGCCATTGCAGGAAAAGGATCTATCATTCTTTCACCATATCTCACTTTACATAATGTTTTCCATGTCCCTAAATTATCATGTAATTTACCGTCCATTAGTAGACTAACTCGAGAACAAAAAAGTCAAGCTAATTTTTTCCCATCCTATTGCCAATTCCAGAATTTGAACTCGGGGTGGATAAGAGCGGATGCCTCTACTTCTTTGAAGATGGATCGGAATTGAAGCAACAATCCCACAGTACTTGTTTTGAATCTCTCTCTTTCTACTAATAATAAAGTTATGTTTTAGCATCTTAGACTAGGTCATCCTAGTTTTCGATACTTGAAGTATTTGTTTCCTAAAATTTTCACTAAGCAAGATCAATCTTTGTTTCAATGTAAAGTGTGTGAACTTGCAAAACATCATCGTGCATCTTTTCATTGTAATCTTATAAGCCTTCAACACCATTTTCTGTTATATATAGTGACATTTAAGGAAGTACTTTATCTCAAAAACGATGGTTCAATACTTTCTTTGATGATCACATTAGGCAGTATGGGGTATAGTTACTAAAAGAAAAGTCTGAAACACAACAAACTTTCACAAATTTTCATAAAATGGTGCAAACACAATTTCAAAAGAATATCCAAGTATTTCGAACTGATAATGGAAAAGAGTACTTTGAAGTAATTTTAGGGAAATATTTTCTTGAAAATGGCATAGTTCACTAGAGTTCTTGTACTAATACACCTCAACAAAATGGAATTATTGAAATGAAAAATAAACATCTATTAGAGGTAGCAAGATCATTACTGTTTTCAACTAGAATTCGTAAGTACTTGTGGGGTGAAGTTGTTTTAACTGCTACATATATAATTAATAGAATGTCATCCAAAGTTCTGAAATTCCAAACTCTATTTCATGTTTTCAAAAATTCTTTTCCACCCACACAGATTTCAATAGATTTACCTGTGAAAGTATTTGGTTGCACAACATTTATCCACAATCATGATCAGCACCAAGGGAAACTTGATCCTCAAGCAATTACATGTGTTTTAATTGGTTATGCTTCCACTAAAAAAAGGTATAAGTGCTTCAATCCAGTATCCAAAAAAATGATTATCACCTAGATGTCACTTTCTTTGAAAATCAACCATATTTAAGCATCATCAACGACAACACCACATAGTGTAAGTCATGAAATAGATACTCAAAATGTTGAAACTGGGATTAAAAATACTGAAAACAATAAATGGTCAACTGAGATGCCATTGACTGACCAAAGTTACAAGGAAACAGATTATGGAAGCAAACCAAGTCATAAAATCTGGAAAGGGATTATTTATTCAAGGAAGAACCAGCCAAAAGAAGTTGATAACTCAACTTAAACAGCCAAGTCATGAACCTGAACCGAGAACAAATCAATCTTCAGAGTCTATACTAGGTGATATTCCTCCTAAACCAAATTCCATTTCACAATCCCAGTTATTTCATGATCTTCCTTCATCTTCCAGTTGCATCAAGGAAAGGTGTTAGGTCATGCACCAAGCATCCCATGTCTAAGTTTGTGTCATATAATTGATTATCTTCTTCCTTAGCTTCTTTTATCTCATAATTATCAAATATAGAAATTCCTACGAATGTGCAGGAGGCTTTAGAAGTTCCGGAGTAGAAGAAAGCAGTGTTTGAAGAAATGAAAGCTCTTGGGAAGAACAACTGGAAAATCATGACTTTGCTTCAAGGAAAATCTACTATTAAATATAAATGGATCTTTACTGTCAAGTACCTTGACAACCATGATGGCTCCTTTGAAAGATATAAGACTAGATTAGTAGCCAAAGGATTTACAAAGATATACGGTATTAACCATTCAGAGACCTTTGCACCAGTTGCAAAATTCAATTGCAACTAACCTGGAGTGGCCTTTGCAGCAACTTGATGTCAAAAACACATTCCTTAACGATGATCTAAGGAAAAAGTATATATGGATGCTCCTCCTAAATTTGAAAAACAATTTGTCTCTAATTTATGCAAGTTGAAGAAGTCCTTGTATGGACTAAAGCAATCTCCAAGGGTGTGATTTAAGAGATTCACTCATTTAGTGAAACAACAAGGCTATTTCCAGAGACAAACCGATCATATACTATTCATGAAATTCTCCTCTAAAGGGAAAATCACAATTTTAATAGTGTATGTGGATGACATCATTCTCACAAGTAATGATTTGGTGGAAATGCACAAATTGAAGAAAAATCTAGCCCCAGAATTCAAGACTAAAGACTTAGGGGCACTATGGTACTTTCTTGGCATAGAAGTTGTACGCTCCAAGAAAGGAAAACCCAAAGAAAGTATATACTTGATCTCTTGAAGGAAACTGGAATGAGTGGTTATAAGCAAGTAAATACTCCGGTAGATCCAAATGTGAAACTTTGGAAAGAAGAAGGGGGAGCTCCGGTGAATATTGGAAGATACCAAAGGTTAGTGGGGATGTTAATTTTTCTATACTATACTAGACCTGATATAGCTTTCTCAGTTAGTCTTGTCAGCCAGTTTATACATTCTCCTTGTGAAAAGCATCTTGATGTAGTTTATCGAATACTACGATACTTGGAGAGTAAACCTAAAAAGGGGTTACTTTTTCAAAAAAATAACCGAAGAAGTATTGAGGTGTACACAGATGCAGATTGGGTTGGTTCCATCTTAGATAGAAGGTCAACTTCGGAATATTGTACATAGGTGTGGGGCAATCTTGTCACTTGAAGAAGTAAAAAACAAGATTTGAGGCCGAATTCAGATCAATTGCACAAGGAATATGCGAAGGGTTATGGTTAAACCGAGTACTCGAGGAGTTGAAGTAACCCACAGAACTTTCTATGAAACTATACTACGACAACCAAGCAACAATTAGCATTGGACACAATCCAGTTCAACATGACAGGACCACACATGTTGAGATTGATTGTCATTTCATTAAGGAGAAACTTGAAGCCAAAATCATTTGCCTATCATTTCTACCACAACACAATAGATAGCAGATGTCTTAACTAAAGGCATGTCTAGACCTAACTTTGAACACCTAATCAGCAAATTGGGCATGATTAATATCTATACTCCAACTCGAGGAGGTATGGAAAAGTTAGGATTTTCCGTTAGTTAATTAGCAGTTTGTTAGGGAAAATAGAATCTGAATGTTATAATTCAGATATTAGGGAATCAGTTATTTTTTGGATTAAGTTGTTCTTTGAATTAATGAAGGTTAGTATTTTTCCTTCATTAGTTTTTTCCACAAATACAGGTATCAAAAAAAGTACATGGGATCTCATGCATTTCTAATAAGATGAAATTTCCATATGGAATAATATGTACATCAAAGGTTTTTACATCCTTAGGATCTCATCTCCTAGAAAAGGAATTATAGTAGTTTCCCAAAATTATAACAAGAATGTATTAATGGGTTTATATGATCAACAAGAATAAGGGTCAGAAGGTACTTCTAAACAATTTTAGCTTAGAGGCTTTTATATTGTATCTACATACATCTCTCCCTTTGCCTAAAAGAAACATCTCGATAAACTGCCACCAAAATGCATAACCACAAACATTTTGACATCATATGACACAGTTAGGAGTCATGGAATTTCCAACTGAAAATCAAATCAAATGATGAGCAAATAATAGATTGCTATCTAAAGTATGTGAGAGTTTAAACCACCAACAAAACTTTTGGACAGAGAATTGTAAAACATGGCAGCAGATTCTAGATACTTTGAACTTTACTTTACCAGGATTTATCAATAAAGAAACCATCCTTTTGGTACCAAAGCAGCAAAAACATAAATAGTTTCTTGTAACAGAATTCTAGCAACAATTAATTGAGTGAAACAACTAACTTTGTATGCCCACCAAATCTTTTGTTTGACATCATCATCATAGGTGAATCCTCCCAGAACTTGAGGAAATGTAAATAACCAGAAGGCAGCAATCTTTGGGTCCCTCATGCTATGAGCAATATTCTACAAAACAATAAAGTTGCAAAATATGTAATACATTACAGGATATCAGAAAAAAATAAATTATGAAATAAATTTTGTGAAAAGATCCAAACAGAAAGATGTTTCTTGACTAATCATGAAGAAGATATAAATGGATTAATGTACACCTCATGTTGGATGTATCTAAAAAATAAAAAGCCATTTTTCAGGATTAACTTATTCAAAGAAGGAAGTGCAGGAATTTCACCCTTTTTATGCAGAGAATGGATTCCACATAACAAATCAAGTTTGGATACTGAAATCCAAAGTAATTTACAGTTGAAAAATTATCAAATATCATAGCAAAGGTATACACTGGTCCAACCCCAAGATATGATGTAACATCCTAATAGGGGGATGACAAGAAGGTTATGCTGTTTAATGAACCAATCAAGTATTACAAACAACTAGATCACTTGCCTCATACGGGTAATCCATCTTCTTCAAAATGTTATAAGCCTTCCATGGGGGCTCCATAATCTGGCAAATATTAAGTAATCCACAATCATTGTACAATGTACTACATCAAAAACATAAAATGATTCATTTATTGAACATATGTACGCAACATTACACCAAACATAATAGAAAACGTCATGTGCAACCCTGAACTTTAGCTAGAAACTGCACAATAACTTGCATGCACATTGATATAGCTCAACAATAATCAGTTGACTTCTTACTATATTCAAGAATTTGGATGCATTAGGTTGTAAATGAAAATCATGAAATTTTGCTAGGTCTTTTAGTTTAGATGGTATCAATCTTCCTTAAAGTGGTATTTATACACTTGTGAAAATAAAAGGGATCAGGATATAAAAATAAAAAATATAAACCCTAGAGTATTTTTTAGTTCATTATTTCTCATATAATAACTTCACCCCATCAACTGTATCTTCCATCTTATCAAAACAAAACTAGTTTATGAAGGTAGCATTTGGATAATTTTGTGATTATAAATCACATTTATTTTATTTGAATATGAAAGTGTACAATTTCATAATATAATCTCAAACTCCTTATGATACACCAAGTGATTTCCCTACTCAACTGGAAGAGTGCAGACAATAAACAAATAAAATGTCCAAGACAAGTAGAGGGTTAATATATTGTTAAATTACTATTTTACAAATCATGGACGTAAATTTTGTAAGTTGGCCATGATTTTCTTCAAATGTCATAGTTGTCAAAAGCACATGGGTTTCACTATTCCTTTAAACAAAGAGAATTGGTCTCTTCCAAAGGTTTGTGAAAATTTTTGGTTGATTTCAACATCCAATGCATGGATCAAAGCAAGCTAGCAGTATCATGGTACTCACATCATCTGCAGAGATCCTGACTTGCAATTTATGCTTGCAATCAGGGCAGCGCATCACACCCTACAGAATAACACCATGTATCAATTATAATAAAACCATGCCACAACTAACAGAACATCCATGAAAATTAAATATCATTATAAGTGAAAGTTGCCAGAAGCAAAATGTGACTTACAGTTCCATCACAGTTTGGGCATTCTTTGGAAGGTAGTGACACAGATAAATCAATCGCAGATGGTAAGTGGACCAACTCAGCCCGGTTCTCCACAATGGCTTCAGCAACACACTCAGCCGTTGCCCTTTCTCCACTAAAATGCCAAAAAAATTAGCACTTAGCAGGATCCACAACTCGGAATAAGGGCAAGACTTAAAAGTTACAACCATTCTGTAAAGAGCAAAGCATCTATGCTCAGAAAGCTTTGATCAAAACCAGACCCAGAAAAGGCTTGAGGATTTATTCTCAACAGTGATGGTTATCAACAAGGTTAGCATCTATTCTTAGTAAGCTATTATGAAGTCTAAACAGTAACAGACATCAAAAAGGATGTTGAACATCTTCAAATTAGGGACATGGTATATTCAGTATGAAAAGCACAATCACAATGTTTCTTGGTGTTTGTGCAACCATGCGTTGCCTTTTTATGCCTTAAATGTTAGTTTTGGTGTTGCAAATAGGGGGGGTCAACATGAAACCAATCACTGACATTTATTTAAAACCAGAGCCATGGTTAAGGCCCACTTTTAAAAATAGACTCATTTAGTTGTTTTAATTTACTTTTACTAGAAAGTAAATTAAAACAGCTAAAGAATTTCAGCTACACTCTGGTACTATCTACATTTGGCTTGAATAGCATGTCCCATTAAAATGGCTGCCTTAGCCCCATTCCCTGTTAATCACCCTTCACAGCTTTGCTCTAGCTCCTTGTGAGTCTATGATACTTAAAATTTGTGTTAGTAGATCCAAACTAAGAGGTGAAAATATTTTCTATTTCTGAGAAAAGTTTGCATATGGAACAAAAGCAAATACGATTGTTAAACTAATTACCTTCTCAAGTTATAACTCTTTACTTGATAGTGCACTTTCCCAGTACCCTTGCACATGGTACATCTTAATCCTTGCCAGCCATTGCATGTTCCACAATTCCTTCAAAATGCAATGCTTATAGTTAACACACACAAAGGATGCCAATTTACAAGAAACAAGTACCATGTGAGACCAAATGCATTCCCTATGTGTTGTGATTTGTGAACATCATTAAAGTCTGATTCAAAGTATTATATTGACATAAGTTCATTCTTGGCCATTGTAGTTACACAAACTGAATACAAGTAGTAAATAGCCAACCTTCCCGGGATGAGTATATATAAGAAGACATCCATAAGCATGGTACATAAGCCTAGAGTAGATATGAAAGTAATTGAGGATGTTGAAACTACAAGACACAAAAAAAAAAAAAAAAAAAAAAAAGATGCCTTGCATATAAAAAAAGGGCAGCCCGGTGCAACAAAGCTCCTGCATGCGCGCGGGGTCCGGGGAAGGGTCGGACCACTTGGGTCTATTGTACGCAGCCTTACCCTGCTTTTATGCAAGAGGCTGTTTCCACGACTCGAACCCGTGACCTCCTGGTCACATGACAACAATTTTACCGTTGTGCCAAGGCTCCCCTTCTTGCATATACATGTTTAAAAGGAATTTATACCAAGAAAATCTCTTGCATACAGAGCCATCTCTAGCTGCTCCATGAAATAAAATCAATAATAGGGATTTCAATAAATCGACTCTAATAGTAATTTATTTGCACAAATATATAAAAAGACAACTTTTAGGTTTAAAGATATCTCTTCTGTCACAGAGTTGACGTTTTCAGAATGTCATTAACCTTAAGTTCACAATAGACTAAACCTAGAATACTCATTCCTCGTCCCTCATTCTACAAAATCTACAGGATCTCAACAAGTGAGTAGCAGTATCTCATTTTGCCAACAGTGAAATTACTCATAATTACCACACTTATTCATAACTAGCCCATATTTGAGAAATTCTTGAACAGTATACAAAGAAAACCCAATTTCAGTTCAACAAAAAACAATGTGCCTTACAGAACCTTAATAAGACCAACTAGAAACTATGTCATTCCACACTCAAAGAAATTAATGGATAAAAGGATGCTCTTTCTCTCTCTCCAAATAACTCGTTTCAATGACAACTAATCTTTATCCTCAGAAGAAGTTAAAAGGATTTAATCCATCATCACCAAAGAACGTAGCAACAAGAGTAAATAACACAACCAATCAATCACCTCTGACATAAAACTTTCTTCCCAAGCTCCAGCGCAATGTCATACGTCCCCAGCGTCGCCACTACCTGCAACGAAGATCGTAATTCAGAAAACAACCACAGCAAAGCGATGAGGCACAACTCCTTAGGAGCGTACAAAGATGGCGGAGAAGGAGAGATGTGAGGCGAGTTCAGGGATGCCGAAGCCACGTTGAGCGGAGCCAGCGAGGTCGTTGGCAAGGGTGAAGGGGGCGAGAATGATCTTGATGGGAAGGTCGAGAAGGTCGATGATTTTGTGGCCATGGCGCTCCGTAAAGGACTTCCAGTGCAGGTCGGCGCGCAGCTTCAGAGCCTTCACCAGCCTCTCCGTCCCCTTCCCCATCTCGGGCGAAGCGGGAGCTCGAACAACAAATGGGGTTGGGACAGTGGATGAGGATAAACCCCCCGAAGTTGCTACGGATCCGGGCTTGCGGGTCCAGAATCCGAAACCCGATAAATGTGATGGTAAGGGCGGGTTACTGTATAAAAAGAGTGATGCTTTACCGAAGAAGTTACCGAAAAATCACCCGAAACCATTGATTGTGCATCGAGATCCGTGCTGCACGCATCCCGATGCACAAATCAATGGTTTCGAGTATTTAACTTCGATAAATAAAATTACCCGTATAGAGTGATGCTATACTCACCGAAGAAGTTACCGAAAAATCACCCGAAACCATTGATTGTGCATCGAGATCCGTGTTGCATGCATCCCGATGCACAAATCAATGATTTCGGGTGATTTTTCGGTAACTTCTTCGGTAAGTAAAGAATTACTCGTATAAAAAATGCTTCAAAATGTGCTCTCTCTCCTCTCTCTCCTCTCTCTCCTCTCTCTCCTCTCCATGTTGAAAAATCAGACTTCTTATAGCAAACCAAAGACAAGTTCCGTGGAACTGTGATTACTATTTAACATTTGTTTGTTTTGATTGTATGGTATGGGGGTAGAGATAATAAAATGATAAAAATATCCTCAAATAGAAATTAATATGAAATTATATTAAATTTAATTATTTAAGTTTCAAAAATTAAATTCATTTAGTCATTGTTTAATTCAAAGGGGGAGTTTGGAGGGGATGGGTGAGGAGGAGTTTGGAGGAGAGGGATTTGAAGGGTTTTGTAAAATTTTATGTTTGGTTCAATTGGGAGTGAGAAGGAGGAATTTTTTTTTTATTTGGTTGTGAGTAAGAGTGAGAAAGAGGGTAATGTGCATTTGACCAATTTGTCATTTATTATGAAATAAATAATGATAATATTTGATTGAGAAAAAAGCGAGAAAAAATATAATGTGTATTATTAATCTAATACTAATTAATATTAATAATATTAAAACTAAAAATTATATGAATTTAAGCATAATTAATATTAATTATTAAACCAATACAAATTTTATTACTATTAATTATATTAGTATAAAAGCTAGTATTAAACTAATTAATATCAATTATATTAAAATTATTAATTATATTAGTTTAATTATAATTAATAATAATTATTAAACCAATACAAATTTATTACTATTATTTGTATTAGTATAAAAGCTAGTATTAAACTAATTAATATTAATTATATTAAATCTATTAATTATATTAATCTAAGTATAATTAATATTAATTATTAAATCAATACAAAGTTTATTACTATTAATTATATTAGTATAAAAGCTAGTATCAAACTAATTAATATCAATTATATAAAACATATTAATTATATTAATTTAAGTATAATTAATACTAATTATTAAATCAATACAAATTTTATTACTATTAATTATATTAGTATAAAATTTAGTATTAAACTAATTAATATTAATTATATTAATTTAAGTATAATTAATATTAAATATTAAAACAATAAAAAAAATTATTATTATTAATTATATTAGTATAAAAGTTAAAATTAAACTAATTAATATCAATTATATTAAAGCTAGTATAAAAGCTAGGACTTAGATGAAATTTTGAAAATAAGTAGAGAGCAAAATGGTATTTTCATGTGATTTTTTGAGTTTAAAAAATAAAAACTTTTACATCCCTTCGAAAAACCCCGATTTGGGGGAGTGAAAAATGAGGAATTTTGAGGGATTTGTCACCCCTCCTCACCCCCTCTCACACATTACCAAATGAAAAAGCACGAATTCCTCATACTCCTTCCAAAAACCTCCAACCAAACAAGTGGTTAAAGTATTAAAAATTCTTATTAAAATCTTCCAAAATATACATGTAATTGTTACTTATTAATTTTAAATTGATAAAACTATAATAAAATTAATACACAAAAATAATTAGGGACATTTTCGGTAATTATGACTTTTGTTATGTGAAGATTAGGACTGTAATCCTTAATTGGTGGAGAGAAGAGGTGACTGAAATAAACTTGGTATTTGTAACACCCTTATCCTTTTTAGGACTCAGGTGCCACACCAGCCAGATTTAGGGAATGAACCCTAAACCTAAAGAACATGTGATACTAGTCTTGGGAAAATATAGCAGTGGAAGGTAATAAACAAAGCTGAATAGATTAAAACACCAACAAATTGAATTTAATACAACACAAAAATAAATATTATGTCTTAAACTTAATGTCTCACAACACTTTCGAAACAAATAAACATAAACTGAGGCTGGCGAATTGAGCCCGGCTTCTACAGGGGGCACCATCATTAACTCATGGCGGGCTGACCCTCTAGAAGAACTCACGCCTAGCGTCACTGCCCAGCGGTATCAAAAGTGGGGGTGAAGCCTCACTTGAAGCTCAGTGAGCAGAAACAACCTGTCGGGTGTAACTGTACCCGTATAGAAATAATAAAACTGTAAAGTATAAACTGGCGTGTAAAACACGAATAGAAAATACTGGATTAAAATCACGAAAGCATGTGAATCTTTGGGCAAGTAAACATTGATCAAGGTATTCTCTCTTAAAAATGCATATCACGAGTTTACATTTCTCTGTCTTGTGAATTAAATATGAAGCAGGCATTACACAGGTAATTTGTACCTGTGCCCTCTCTCTCTCTGAGATGAGCTCTATCTCTAGAAGGCGAGGCAGCGGCATCATCTAATACACAAGACTATTCTCGACTACACATCTACTTCAATCTTTTGTATGGCGTGACCAACAAGTATATCTGATACAAGTGCTGGTGACAATATATATCGATACGCTAAGCATCAGAAGGGATGGAAAGGGGTTTTGATTTTTTATAAAATGGAAGTGCTTTTTAAAGCAGATAGATTCGGACTTAAAGCGAATTTAAATCACCCCTCTCCTAACTTCGATTAAATCGTACTCTCGGCTCTCACGAGCCAGCATTTGAGTCTATACATGTACATCAATAGAATGTAATCTAGCTGTATTTATAGCTTGTTTCTCTTTTACATTCTTGAATACTAAGCATGAAAATGGTTTTCATAAAACTCTGGAAACTTCATAAAACTTCGAGTTCATGCTTCTAAAGCTGAAAGCATGTCATTATAAAAATACGGTAAAGAGCTCATGAAGCTATGCAAGGTAGATTTCCTCACCTTAGATGCAGTTTTAAGTTAGATGCGGCTTTCGGTCCTTGTGTGAGACTTTCCCTTGCCCTTACCTGATGGTTGAAATAAGAATTCTATAAATAAGGAGTCCGTATTTTGACTCGTACTTTTATCTAAATACCATCAATACGGTAACTCATTAAATTATCTTAGCATAATTTCTCCTTAAGATCTAATACATGCTTCTAAGGTATAAGAATACGAATTGTGCTCGTATTTCTCCATTCTACTAACAAATCTTCACTTAACTTAATTATCACTTTTCTAAACTTAACAACTAGCATATTAAGCAAGGAAATGAAGGTAATTAATTAACTAAGCATGGAAGCATAACTAATCTCTAATAAAGTCTTAACTTCTATAGATTTTCAAGAAAAATGAGGCTGACATCTCTATTTGTAGGGCTCAATTCTACAACCAATCACACAAAATACTCTATATTAACAATCTCTAAAACATAGCATCATCCAAACAATTCTTTAGCCCTTATTCATGAAAATCATCTACCATCTTCAACCCTAAAACATGAACTTAATTAGGGCTTCCCAAATAATTCATCAAGTATCCAAGTATCTCACAATGGAGGAAGGAGAGATGGGTGGTTTGACTCTGTTGAGGCTGCTTGAGGGGTGAAGCGTGGGGTCTTTGGCTGCAAAATTTCCTTGTGAGGCGGCGACTTGGCCGGGGCCAGCGGTGATTTGTGGCCGTCGCACGCAGCTTGGCCAGAAATTTGAGGTGGTGGCTGTGATGATGCATTTGTCCGTGGCTGACTGCTGACGGACGGCTGACGGCGGTGGCGAGGCCTTTCGAAGATGAAGGGGTGGTCGTAGGTGTGCGAGCGAGGAGGTCGAGAGAGAGAGAGAGAGAGAGAGATTTGTTTTCTCTCTCTCTTTCTCTCATCTCTGTCTTTTAAAGACAGAGAGATTCCTCTTTCTTTTTCTTTTTTTTTTATTATTATTATTAATATAATCTTTTCACTAATTAAATATATTATCTTTAAAATGTTTTATCTTTTACTTTATCTTTACTTTATCCTTTTACTTTATGTCTCGTCACCATTTAAGAATTATTATCTTATCAATGATTACTGTAGGCCAGTCCGGGAATCTGGGTTGAGGCGTCCCCGATGACCTGAGGCATTTGTAGCGTCCGCAGTCGTCTTTACTCTCGACCGGATCCTTGAATCACCGGCTTTTGGCTTCGGTCGGATCTACTTTATCGGGACTCTAACTTTTTGTAGATATTCCTACTTAATTAATCACGGATTAATTAATATTTAATAAATCTTTGAATTAATTAGTCTAACTTTCAGTGACCATCCATCTCCAACTATTACATATAACTCACGGCACGGCCCATTAAGGCCTCTCTCGGCCCTATAGTTGCGAGAATGGATTTCGGTCCATTTTATTCTAATTTTCTTTAACTTGAGATTAATATTAATTTATCTGTTTTAAGTTAATTAACCTCATTTAAAATTTCAGAAATTCACTGAATTTTACTTATGAAATTTTGGGATGTTACAGTATTTATAAAAATTATTAGGGATATTTTTGGCAGAAAAAATTTAGAACCATGGGAAACCACCAAATCGGTGATTTGAAAAATTCATCACATATGGTAAGTTTTTAAACCATGAAAAAAAACTATGAAAAATTATACTATTTGAATGGAAGTGAAAATATACAAGATGGTAAACCATATCATATGTCACAGGGTGAGAAAGGAGATTATCTTTTCAACTTTTTCTTCATCTCAAATGAAAGCTCCTGTGATGGCAACTAAGTCCCCAGCACTTAGTTCAGCCAATCTCTACTCCTTTGCACAAAGAGGTTCCAAGGCAACTTAGAGAACTTTGATGGAAGATGAGAGAAAACCAAAACAAACACACACACAAGAAGGAAACAATATAAAGTTGTACACTTGCACTCTTTATCCATTCATCATCCCACACCCCTCCACACCCAAAACAATGTGTTTACAAGAGTATATATAAAGGCCTCAACCCCTTTACAAGTAACAGCTGACTCCCAAGAGTCTATGTAATTGACAAAGCCCAAAAGACACAGCCAACTACCATCTCTTCATCTCCTTTGGCACCCCAAAGGTCAGGTTGATCAGCTCCCTCACACACCCATGTGATCATTTCCTCCATGCAAAACTGCAGCTCAACTCAAGGAGACCTTGGCACAAGCTATGTGGTCCCAGACAGTTATGTATGCAAATTAGTTACAGATGCAAGCTAACTTAGCTTCTCATCGCCCCACCAAGTCTATGAAACTGGGCTGAACCCAAAACCCATCTTCCTCATGCTCCTACACAACATGAAGGAAGAAACTTTTCCAACAAGGCTCTAGCTCGCATTAAGGCATACCGGCGCCTACTTGTGGGATCCTTCCGACGGAGAACCCACCCGAGTCCGCTCCAAAATGGGTCTCTTTGGTAAGGGTCTTACAAACCACCCCCACCGAAAGAGTCTGACGCCCTCGTTGGAATAGAGTCCAAGTAAGCCTTGATCTCCTTATCAAATTGCCACAATGTGGTATCTTTCTCCCAACTTGCTTCTGAAGCCGGTTGCCCCTTCTATTGCACCAAGTAGAAGGTTCGCCGATTCTTCTTGCTTTGGCCTTCAACCCGCCGGTCAAGTATCTTCTCCACAAGCCGTTCAAACTTACTTCGGATTGTAGGAGATGCCCACATGGTTTGGTTCCTAGCATGATCAGTCTCATCTTCAAAGCAAGGCTTCAAAAAACTTTTGTGAAAAGTTGGGTGCAGCTTTAGCCTCTCCGGAAGCTTCAGCCTATATGCCATATTTCCAAACCGTTGTTGGACTTCAAATGGACCTTCATACCTCTGAATCAAGCTCTTGTGAACTTCTTTCTTGTACAACTTCTTCCAAATCGGAGGAGTAAGTTTCAGCCACACTTTGTCTCCAACAAAAAACTCCAAAGGTCTCCGCCCTTGATCCGCATACTTCTTCATTAAGCCTTCACGCTGCGAGAGGCATCCAGCGCCTCATCAAACAACTCTTCTTGACTTAGGTGCAAGGTGATAGGCAAGCTGGACACTTCCCTCAATGGGCTGTTTGGCAACTTCATTTAGCGCCCTTGGTTTGATGCCAATGGCCAACTCAAAGGGGCTCTTTATATTGCAGAAGATTGTTGCGGGTTGTAGGAAAAGCGTGCTACATCCGGCAAGTCTAGCGGTTCTTCTGTGAAGCTATAACAAAATGCCTCAAGTACTCCTCCATCAAGGCATTGATGTGCTCCGTTTGGCCATTTGTTTGGGGGTGATTGGTCGTTGAGAATTTCAGTTCGGAACCCGAGCATATATCGAATAGATGCGGTCAAAATATGCAGTGAAGTGAGTGTCCACATGCGGTATGTCGCTCACAATATCTTTCGGCAGCCCAAAGTATTTCACCACATGTGCCAAGAAGAGCTCCGCTAAAAGCTCAGCTGTGCAGGTTGTTGGGGCAGGAATAAAGATAGCATACTTAGAGAACCTGTCCACAACAACTAGCACCGATGTCACATCTTTTACCTTGGGGAAACCAGAAACATAGTCCATGGTAGAGGCTGCAACAACCCTGCCTCCTTCCTCCGCTCCAACTTGTCTTGTTGGCAAACAAAACAAGTCTTAACATAAGACTCAATGTCATCCCACATGTCGGGGCCGAGGAAATAGTGTTGAGAAGAAGCGCCATCGCCCGCGGCACGGATGCCACCTGCCTATTTGGTGTCATGGGTCTCCCGAAGCAACTCCCTTGGCAGCCCACCCTTCCGTGGCACACAGAGCTTGCCTCCCTTGGCCTGGAGAAGCTCATCTTCGATCCATTATCGCTGCATAACACCCTCCTTCACATCGGTGACAAGCTTTTGGTATTGATCATCACCCTTCGCCGCATCCCGAATCATTTGAGCAGTCGAGATTCAACTGCGATAAGGTATTCATAGATTCCATTACGCTTTTCGACTTAGTGCATCAACAACAAGGTTTATGCATGCCACAGTTTGTGTTGCCATACAAAGTCATATTCTGCACAAGCTCTTGCCAGCGAGCACATCTTGGAGACAACTTCTTCTGGGTAGCAAAGTATGTGTTCGCCACATTTTCGGTCTTGATGACGAACTTGGTGCCAAGGAGATAGACTCTCCAAACCTGAACACAATGTATCACCGCCATCATTTCCTTCTCATGAGCAGAATGCTTCTGCTTCGCACCATTCAGTTTCCAGCTTTCAAAGGCAACTGGATGCCCATTCTGCACAAGGACTCAATCCATAGCCTTGTTAGAAGCATCAGTGTGAATCTCAAAGGGGTTGTCGAAGTCAGGCAACTTCAACACACGTTCACTTACCATAGCTTGCTTGAGTGTGTCGAAAGCCCTTTGGCACTGATCCGTCCAGCACTAAATATGATCCTTCTTCAAGAAATCAGTGAGAGGAACCGTCTTCTTGGAATAGCTCTTAATAAACTTTCTGTAGTAGTTAGACAAACCGAGAAAGGAGCGAAGCTTAGTTACCTTAGTCGGAGCTTGCTATTCCAAGATTGCCTTCACCTTCCGCTCATCCATCCGGACTTTGCCTCTAGAGATCTGATGCCCCACGAACATGATGTTTTCTTGGGCAAACTCGCACTTCTCCAGCTTCACATACAATTGGTGTGTCCTTAGCCTAGACAGCACCAACTCAAGATGATACAAGTGATCCTTCCAGGATTTACTATAAATGACTACATCATCAAAATACACAACAACAAACTGATCGATATAGTCAGAAAACACATCATTCATCAAGTAACAAAAGGTAGCAGGAACATTAGTCAAACCAAATGGCATAACTAAGAATTCATATGAGCCATATCTGGTAACACAAGTGGTCTTCGCCTCATCACCTTCAGCAATCCTCACTTGCCAATATCCCGATTGCAAGTCCAGCTTGGTGAAGTAAGATGCCTTGCTCAATCTGTCAAAAAGGTCTTGAACCAAAGGAACTGCAGATTTGTTTTTGATAGTTACCTTGTTCAAGGCGCGATAGTCGATGCAGAGTTGCAAGGTCCCATCTTGCTTATTTTGAAAGAGGACTAGTACTCCATAAGGGGCCTTTGAAGGTTGTATGTACCCCATATCTAGCAACTCTGTGAGCTGTTTCCTCAGCTCTTGCAACTCCGATGGGGCTATACAATAAGGAGCCTTCATTGGAGGCTTTGCATCTGGTTCAAGCTCAATGCGATGGTCTACCACCCGTCAAGGTGGTAGCACTTAGGGATTTAGCTAGGCATCACATCTTCGAACTCCTTCAAGATGACCAGTAACATCATCCGGGATCTCCATTGTTTTGCCTTCCTTGATCTCCAACAAAGCGGCAAGGAAAGTTGGTTCACCCAGCTTGAGTCCACTGCTCCAATTGTATCGCGGACAAGAGTGCAAACTTGCCCTTACGGGCCTTGAGTAAGCCTTCATTCCCGCAATGAAGCAGAAGCGGGTCTTCATTCATGATGAATATCCCACCCAAGTGAGGATCACTTTGCACATTTAGTCAAAGTTAGGAAATGCGTTACCCAAGATGGCGTGAAGTCATCCAATGGCACCACAAGTAGGTTCAGATTTCCACTCCATCCTCCAACTTTCATTGGCACCACCTTTGCCACACCCGTAACTCGTTGGGCCTTTGAGTTTACCGCCTTGATACGGCTTTGATCTTTGCCAAGAGATAAGCCGAGCGTGGAAACCATCCATTCCGACACAAAGTTGTGAGTGGTCCCCGTGTCTACCATCACCTCAACCATCATTCCGTTTAACATGACTTGAATTAAGAGAAGCCGAGAAGGGGTAGTGTCTTTCACCAACATTATCGTGTTGCATAGTTGGATAGGATTGACCCGAGTTGGAGGCTCCGGGTCGCTGTCCGCCTCAACCGCTAGCACCGAGAGTTTCTCCCTCTTTGGACAGTCGCGTGCTCTATGCGGTCCACTGCATATGAAGCACCCTATCTTAGGCCCTTGGCTAGGTTGTTTTGTGCTGGAACCCGCCACTTCACGCCGCTCGCCCTGCGGTTGCTTTGTGAAGTCTTTCTTCACATACTTACCCTTCTCCTTGGGCTTGGCCTTCGCCTTGTCTCAGTGAGAGGGTTAGCACCCTAAAATCAACAAACCTTTAGACGCGATGATGGCAGAGGCAAGATCCTTCGCCCCTTGCCGTCGCACTTCAAGTTGAGCCCAACCTTGCAACCCAGACAAGAAGTTGAACAGCTTGTCTTCTTCCGACATATCCTTTATATCAAGCATGAGATATGTAACTCCTTTACATAGTCTCTCACGATGCCTGTGCTTGAGCATGGTCCACGCAATCCATGTCGTGTTCCCCAGAAGGAACTGCTCTCGAAGATCCTTCTTCACTCTTCCCAAGTTTGAGTAGACTGCCGGCCTATCCATGAGTCATTCTCTTGGTGAGTTCTCCACCAAAGTTTAGCATCTCTAGTCAAGTACATGCCCACCAGCGACACGTGCTCCTCTTCCGGGACTTTCGCCGCTCGAAAGTATTGGTCCATGTCCCAAATGAAGTTCTCCAACATCTTAGCGTTCCTTGCTCCTGCAAAGGCGCTAGGTTAGGGGACTTTTACCTTAGAAGCATGTGCAGAATGAGATGCATTACTAGCTTCTATGTGTTGGGTCACATCATCAACTCGATCATCGACCGCCTCAATCATCTCCCGCCGCGAGACGACTTCGCCCAACAACGCATAGTAGTGATCCGCCAAAGATACGTTCGGGGGTCCCTCGATGAGAGTCACAACAATCGCCTCAAGCAGTGCAATCCGCTCAATTGCATCCGCCATAGTTCTGATACCAAACTGTCACAGGGTGAGAAAGGAGATTACCTTTTCAACTTTTGCTTCTTCTCAAATGAAAGCTCCCGTGATGGCAACTAAGTCCCCAGGACTTAGTTCAGCCAATCTCTATTCCTTTGCACAAAGAGGTTCCAAGGCAACTTAGAGAACTTTGATGGAAGATGAGAGAAAACCAAAACAAACACGCACACACAAGAAGGCAACAATATAAAGTTGTACACTTGCACTCTTTATCTATTCATCATCCACCCCAAAACAATGTGTTTACAAGAGTATATATAAAGGCCTCGGCCCTTTACAAGTAACGGTGACTCCCAAGAGTCTATGTAATTGACAAAGCCCAAAAGACCTGACCAACTACCATCTCTTCATCTCCTTTGGAACCCCAAAGGTCAGGCTGATCAGCTCCCTCACACACCCATGTGTGACTGATCATTTCCTCCATGCAAAACTGCAGCTCAACTCAAGGAAACCTTGCCACATGCTATGTGGTCTGGGGCGATTATGTATGCAAATCGATTCTGAGATGCAAGCTAACTTAGCTTCTCATCGCCCCACCAAGTCTATGAAACTGGGCTGAACCCAAAGCCCATCTTCCTCATGCTCCTGCACAATATGAAGGAAGAAACCTTTCCAACAAGGCTCTAGCTCGCATCAAGGCACACCGGTGCCTACTTATGGGATCCTTCCCACGGAGAACCCACCTGAGTCCGCTCCAAGATGGGAACCATGGGAAACAATGAAACAAACAAGTCCTTAGGTAATTATAGTAATGTTGGATGGATGAATCAAGTGCTACGTCGAGACACACCAAGATTCAAATAGTTATGAAGTACGAAAATCAAGACTAACTAGGACTAGCACTCAATTCTCGAAAATAGGGTGAAAAAACATAAGATTTTCTCTTATTCAAAATTAGTAGTTTTAGCCTCCAATATAAAGCTGTAGAAGATATAAATACTCCAGGGTTTGTTTAGTCCTCTCCCATTATTCCCTCTAATAATTATTTTTAATATAATATTCTAAAATAAACCCAACTAACTCTTAAAATTAAGAGCAATCAAATCCCCTAATTAAACAATCAATATTCAAACTTCTTGATTTAAAGAGCATTCAAATGCCTAAATTCATCTAATCGATTCAACCCCTACAATCAAGGGATTTGTCTACCTACTCAGTCAACATCTAGGTGGCAAATGGTTGGTCCTTCTTGGTAGTGCTTTGTGCACCCAAAACTTTCCCATTCGAATCATGCAAATGGCACAAAGCCACCCTCCAAGCCTAGATACGCCCAACCCTCCTAATGGTATAACGAATGGCCTTTCTTACATCTCCATCAAGATTGCACCTTGCCCTCTTAAGACAAAATTATTTGCATGATTGGCCAGAGAGAATAGGATCCTAACCCTCGATAACTTGCACAAAAGAAAGTGGAATAGTGACCGCACTACATGCTACCTGTGCGAGAGCGAGGAAGAATCAGTACAACATTTACTTATACTTTGTAAATATGTGCGACAGATATGGGACCCTTTCGGGACCATTTTGGAGCCAAAGTGGGGGGGGGGGTGGGGGGGGGGATGATCTTCACGCATTATGGGGCACCAGGAACACCCCCTCTATAACACCCATCTCACTAATAAGACAAATGTCACACCAGCTGGACCGGGAGTGCACCCAGCCCATAAGCTGTGTAATTTAAACCTAAAAACCATAAGTATCAAGATAATTATCGTACGACATAAACAAATCCGGTTACACACCGGTAGGCATAACACATCAGAGTCATAAGAAATACATATCAAGTATGGGCAACTACGGCCCCAAATACAGCAGAAGAAAAATAATACATTGAAAAATATAACCCAACAAGACTAAAAACACAAGGACAGGTATACCAGAGCCAGCTAGACCTCGATCCTAACTCAAGTTACGAGCTACTATCCTGATCCAAGTCTAGATCCTGTAATAGAAAAAACAGTAATCGAGAGGGCTGAGCTATATATACAAGCTTAGTGAATACGAACTTCTCCGCCAGGTATTATACATACTTGTCATCTGTACTAAATTACTAGTACAAGAACAATACAAGTATAAATCATGAAGATCAGCAAAATTATCTTAAATCTTGGTAGGCATGCTATACGATCAGAAATCCGAAGATAGCACTCAATCAATCTCATATCATATCATGCATATAGGAAAAATATATATGCAATAGCCTCGTATCGCAATCAACATGCAACCCTAGTTTAATACTCTGAATGAACCTAGCTGTCATCGGTAGGATAAGCGGATCGATGATGGGGAACAATGGAATAATCGATCCGATTACTTAAGCGGCGACCGGTGGTATAATCAACCAATTGTATCAATGCGTCCGCGTATCTCATATCAGAGACGGCGACCAGTGGTATGATCAACCAACTGTATCAATCGTCACGCATTACATCTAGTATCGATTATTACGATCCAATACCGAGGCACGGCGACCCGTGGTATAATCAGCCATTTGTATCAATGCGTCCGCGTGTCTCATATTCGAGACCTGACGACCAGTGGTATGATCAACCAACTGTATCAATCGTCACGCATACATCCTCATATCTGATTCGGACACCCAAAAGAGTTCGAAAAGGGTTTTATATAGAAAATGATTTGGCAAACATTTTTGTTTAAGAAAAATGGATTAAAACAAAACCCTTCCTTAACACGAGATCATCTACAATTCCTTATGGGCTCTATCCTGAGCCCCGCTGGATCAATCGTCAATGTCTAGCTAGGGAGCAGTCACGACACGGTGAATATCAATCTTTATCAGTTAAGGTTTCAATTTATAATTAATCATGCTGGTATAGTTCGTAGCAAACAACAAGTATTAGAATCACTATGCAACTGTAGCAATGAAATCCATCGGTAAATCACAAACATATATAAATCTCATAAGAATATGAGAAACCAAAATCACAGTAAATACAAGAAATAAATCTAGATTTACGGTGAAGTCCCCTCACCTTAAGTCCTTGCAAATTCCTAGGAATCGCTCGGTCCTTCGGCAGCTTCTGCTGGACCTTTTCTCTTTCCTAGAATCAATGAGAGTACTAATTAAATATAGAGTCCGTATTTTCCATAACTTCGTCCTATAGCTTAAGAATGCTTAATTAACTGACATTAATCAATCTAAAGCATGTGTCCCTTAAGCATGACAATCATGGAAACTAATCATACATAAGCATGTTAATCATGAAAGCTAAACATACTTAAGCAAGTTGCATGATCACTAATAGGGCATTTATACTTAGGGATTTCTAGAAAAATCGGGCAACACCTTCTCTATTTAGAGAGCCCCGAAAATTACACAATCAATTAACCATTATAATCCAATACACTTGGATTTCATAAATTAAATTATAACACACATATCCATCTCTATCTCTGCAGGTAATCCTATAGAATCATACAAAGTTCCAATCTCATAGCAATCCCTTTCGCAGCCTAGATGCGATCAATTCTTCCCATTTATCCTTGATCCAAACTATGAAGCTGAAACCCTCGAGTTAAGCAAGGTTTTACCCAAATTAGGGTTCGTTGTCGACGAGAGAAGGAATAGGGGCTGCTGAGGGCTGTCCGGCGTCTTAAATGCAGCGGCTTAGGCTGCCGAGGATAGAGGATTGTAGGGGTCCGGCCGGTGATGGTGGCGTGCGTGGTGGAGGGCGTTCTTGCGGTTGAGGAGGGCGGATAGCCACAAAGGAAGCGATGGGGGCGGTACTGTGGCCGGAATCGGTGACGATCACGACAGCAGGCGGGCGAGGGCTCCAGGGGAAGACTCGGCGGCGCCAAAGAGAGGCGGTCGGCTGCCTTGAGCGAGGGGAGAGAAGAAGAGAAGGAGAGAGGCACGATGGAGCTTTTCTCAATTTGATTTTTGATTTCTTTCTCCAACTTAGGGTTGCCAACTTGATGTATATATATAACATATTAATCTATTATTGTATTCCATCATCTTCACTTATCAAAATGCTTTTAAATCAATTATTCATCTTCACTTATCATGATGCTTTTAAGTCAATTATTTAACTCATCCTCTACATTATTTCTCCCACTATCACCAATTAATTTATTTAATATCATCTCTCTACTTTATGTCACATTAATTAGATTTATATATTTTTTTTAATAATATCACAGGCCAGATCCAAAATCCCGAATTGATGATCCCAATCATCACAGGCGTACTGTAGCCTCACAAGGTCTCTCTCGTTAGACCAGATTCGCGAATGCCGGCTTTTAACTCGCCCAATCTACTTTATCGAAACTCTAACATTTGTCTGGTTCCCCTAATTAATTAATCTTGGTTAATTAACACTTACGAAATCTCTCAATTAATTAATCAAGGTTATCCTTACCATCCACCTCCAACTATTCAAAATGTAAGCGGCCTGGCCCAATAAGGCCTTCCCTCGACCCATTAGCTGCGATGCTGGATTTAAATTTGTTATTCCTTGATTTTCCTTTAATTTGGCTTTAAAATAATTTATTTATTTTTCCGTGTTAATTATTCTCATTGATTATCGAAATTTTTTTTTTCTGATTTATTTACTTTGAAAATTCGGGGCGTTACACCCTCGAGGGTGAACAATACCTTACGAGAGGGATGGAACATTGTTGTTATGGCAATTACCTGGAGCATTTGGGGGGGAGAGAAATAGACGGTATTTTCAAGATAAACAACGTGTTTACTTAAGAACAATTCGTGATATTTCTTTCCTCATCATTTCTGGGTTGGATGCAGCTCTATTGGCGAAAAGATCGAAGCTAGGGCCGGCAGCGAACCTAATGAAGCGAAGCCTGGAATTCACACCAATCTCGCCAGCAAAAAATACCGACGGAAGGAACACCCCGGGGGAAGGATCTACTTAGGCTTGAGGAGAAATGAAGAAGGGATTGCTTGATGTCAAAAGGCATTGGCTAAATTTCGTATTTATTTTCTTTTCTTGACCAAGCAATGTAAAACAACTTTATCATAATTAAATAAAATGTGATTTATCCATTTAATAATAAAAAAAATTTGTGGATATTGTGGCACAATTAGCAGCAGATTTTAAAATCCACCGATAACTAAATGCAGATTTAGAAATCCGTCGTTGCTTGTGGCAAACGATGTTAATTAGTGGCGGATTCCAATTCCCCCGCTAAGCATCTTAATTTACCGTGATGGTGGACACATGTTAAAACAAGAATTAGAACAATTTGTACACCTATTCATGACTTGAGTTAAGATGAGATTAGTACAAATAAAAGAAATTTTATGGCTTCAAGAGAATCTTTTCAATTTTATACAAAGAGAGTCGCACATAATCTAAAAGTAGCACAAAGTCTATTTGTACACATAAAATGAAGAAATAAAATGAAAGAAAAAGAAAAATAAAAAGAATTCTCTTAACTTGTATTTCAAGTTGCAATGTATATTATTAAATAAAAATTATTTATTAATCAAATTTTAAGAAAGAAGAGGAGCCCTGATGCAATAAAGTTATGATATAAAGATTATGGGTTTGAATCGTGAAAATAACCTCAACTTTAAGAAGAAATTTTTTACAAAGATATTCAAGTAAATATGTATTTGTTTGAGATACAAATTAATACCGGCTATGATTAACAAACATAATGATCCTTGGATCCAAAGCCAATTCTTGTGTCTCACTTGAACCCAAGCAAAGATGTCTAGAGCTTGTCTAGCACTCCTTGTGGTTTTCCAGCCAATGTCTCCCATAGCAATGACCAACTAATGGTTTCCAAAAGGACACATGGCACCAATCAAGCCATTCCAATTATTCCAAGAAAAACACAGCATTCAATGAAGGTCACTCTATAAAAATATATATTAATTGTTGTAGCTCATTAGTTTATGCATGATTTCTAGAGATCTCTTCCTTTTGATCTACTAAACAAACAATAAAGTTTGTCTGATATCAAGAATATCAATACCTCGAAGCTTGCCATGGCCATTGTTTGGGATCTGACTCTTTATAATTAATTGCACCCCTTATAAACTTAAAAGAAAAATGGTTAAGGGTTCACTAAAGTTTTCTTCAATTTTTAATTAATTATGTTTATTAGGTTTTTCCCCATAGACAGATTTATAATCACTCAACTTGTAGATAACACTGATATTATTTTGCAGTTTTTCAATTGTTGAAAAATACGATTATATTTCTTTTCTCTTTAGCATAGTAGAGTTGAAATGGGGTTGGTTTTTACTTCTTTTGCAAGCTTGAGGTTAATTATTTTTTCATAGGATTTAAACTTCAAAAAGAAGAGAAGAGATTCTTGGGGTGAAATGATTTTAAATTAGTGGGAAAAGGTATTAGATAAGACTTATTAAAGTAAAGTAATAGTTTTAACTTAGTCAATGGAGTTGATAACTATAGTAAATTATGAAAACATTGTGAATAACATCTTCATGAATTTTAACAAACTAGTGAGAAGCCCACGAACGTATATTTTCAGTCATATCAATCAGATTTCAATCATGAGAAAACATAAATAACAAGTAGAAAAGAATTGAAAATCTTTAGCCTAGTCTATTCAACGAGAAAAACTTGCATGGGTAGGCTCCACATTTTTAGGTGGAGGATATTTAAAAATATTATATTTAAAAATATTTTAAATATTTTCAACCATATAGATGGAAAGATCAATTGAAAAATAATTTAGCATGTCGATTTTAAGTATAATTTGGTATTTATTTGGTGCTAGTTTTAGCGGTTGAAATTACGAAATTACGAATCGTTGAATTTTTTATAAAATTTCAACCATTAAGTAGGAGGATCAAGCGGTCACCAAATTATATGAAAATGGACATACTTGAAACACATTTTTCGATGATCTTCTCATCGAATGGTTGAAAATATTTAAAACATTTTCTAAATACTTGTATGGAGCGGCTCCACCTAAAGATAGGTGGAGCAAGCTCCATACAAGTTTTCTATTCAACACATCAAACCCTGTAATTGACGAGGGAAAATAATTGGTCACATTTATCGATATATATTTTAAAAAAATATGATTAACAAATCTTGGTTGAAGTTTTACAACCCAAATATTTTATTTCATAAGATTTAAAAATTTAGGATTGAATCTACTCTTAAAGCTTTTGAAACCATATATTTAGGGCATGTTTGGTTTAGTCATTTTGGGCAATTTTTATTTTTCATAAAAAGGAAAAAAAATTGTTTTCCAAAAATAGAAAAGCCGGTGGCATTTTTGTAATAAAATCAAACTTCAAACATAGAGTCTTTTCAGGATCCCTAGCACACGTCTCTGACTCCCGTCCTCCTCGATTTCTCGATCAGAGCTTAATCTTGGATTCAACAACTGAAAGCCTAACCCTTGTGAGCACTCCATCTCTATCTCCATCTCCATCTCCATCTCCATCTTTGGCCATTGAAGCTCTACCTTGTTGACTCTGGCTACCCAAATACACCTGGATTTCTAGCACCATATCGATCTTGGCGGTACCATTTGCGGGATTTTCATAAACATGGTAGGCTAAGAAGTAGTTTCATTTAGGGGTGAAATCGGTTCGGTTTTGGTCGGTTTAGACAAATTTCAAACCAAATAGGGATTTTTCGGTTTGAAAAAAATCAAACCAAACCTGACTGAACGGTTTGAAAAATGAAACCAAACCAAACTGGTTCAATTTGCTGTTCGGTTCGGTTTGAAAAATAAATCATAATTGCACATCTATTCTCTAATCATATCTCTCCGTATAAGGATGAGAGTGTGAGATAAATCATAAACTTTTTATAATTATTCCTATGAGATGAATCTTGATCAAATTCAAAAATATCGAGTCATAATCAAATTATGATTATCTCCTTTCATCTCATACAAATCCCTACAAGGTTAACCCAAGTCGGATGACAAATGTTTGTTCAATCACATTAAAAGTAGGAATATGCGGTCCGGTTCGGTTCAAACCACACTTCTAAAATTTCAAACCTAATTGAACCGAATATTAATCGATTTCAAACCAAACCAAACCAATTTATTTTCAATTTCAATGGTTTGAAAAACCAACAGTTTCCGCAGATTGGTTTCGAGCGATTTGGGTGGTTTGGCGGTTTGGAGTTTCAGCCCTAGTTTCATTATTGAATAGATTTATTAATTCAAAATAGATGGGGTGTAAGCTTAATTCAAATCTTAACTATTATTATATAAAAAAAATTATAGAAGGGTGATGGTAAAATTGAAACATGAATGTATGATTCATAATATATCTAATTGAGAAGGATTTTTACATTCTACATTTATCATATCAACCCATTCATATTGCTATATTTCAATTTCTTACTTCTAATTTTTTATGCATTTGATCTTTGAGATCTATCTCTTTTGGAGATTTGGACTAATCATGATCAACAAGTGACATGTGCTTCCATCAAAGTCACGTCCTAACATGTTGGGAAAAGACTCAGCGTTGTGAACATCTTCTTCTTCTTAGGAGGCTGATTTTCTCTTGAAGCCATGTTGTGAAAGGTGGCTCATCTTTTAGAATAGGATTTGCGAGACAAGAAACAAAGAGGCTGGCGCTTCGTGCTGAGGAGATAGCTCCGATGCTCAAGTTAGTAAGAGAAGAAGTGTAATGGAGAAGAAGACAAATGAGAGTTTTAGAGTGGAGTATATATACCAAACGGTAAAAATTTGATCATTGGCGTAGTAGCTTCTTCGCTCCTTCTATAGCCCCGTGGAGCATTGGTGCTGATTTCGCCATGATTGCATAATAGCGGGTGGTGACCCTGACTATTACCGCGATGCGTTCCATTGAGATATTGGGTAGTAACTTCGATCGTCATTACGATATGCAGGAGATTTGTAATCTCATAACACCCATGTTCTATTCGGACTTTTGAGATCATGCCACATGTTGAACGGAGATTTTACCCCCATAAAGACCCATATGATTTTTTTTTTACATGTACTCTAATTTACAACATTATTGAATCCACTGACATCTCATTAACTGAAATGATTAAAACTTTTTAACTATATAATTGTCAATCATATGATAGCATTCGGCTTATGAAAATTCAACCGATATTTTATATAAATAAAATTTTAACAATAAAGTGATAATTGCGTGGTCAGCTCCAAAACAATTGCCATTATATATATATATATATATATATATATATATATATATATATATATATATATATATATATAGTTAGGATCATGGGACACACTATTTTGACACACCATTTGACATCCTTCTTTCATTCATTGGCTTGCACAGTGTTTTAACCAAATCTAACCGTATAGATGGAAAGAACATCGAAAAATAAGCAAGCATGTCAATTTTCATACAATTTAGGAACTTGTAAGGTCTTCATATTAAATAGTGACCGGGAATTTCACCATTTAATATGCGTTAAAATATAATTTCATAGTTAAATATGAAGACCCTACAAGTTCCTAAATTGTATGAAAATTGACATGCTTGCTTATTTTTCGATGTTCTTTTCATCTATAAGGTTGGATTTTGTTAAAACATTGTGCAAGACAATGAATGAAAAAGGATGTCAAATGGTGTGTCCAAATAGTGTGTCTCATGATCCTGACCCTATATATATATATATATATATATATATATATATATATATATATATATATATATATATAGGGTAATGATATTATCCGGGCGGCGGCAGTTGCGGCCGCCGGCCCACTAACACACCCAACAACCCCAACCAACCAACCACCCAATCCTGTTGTTGAGTGTGTTAATGGGCCGGCCGCATTTGCTGTCGGCCGGATGTTATCAAAACCATATATATATATACGGGCATGATACTATGCAGACGGCCTTATCACTGTGCAAGTGCGATCGTCTCCATTTGACCCACTTGCACAGTGTTTTGAGGAAATCCAACCGTATGGATGGAAAGAACATCGAAAAATAAGCTAACATGTCAATTTTCATATAATTTGGGAACTTGTAGGGTCTTCATCTTAACGGGTGAAATTACAGGCTGGTAGGATTTCTATAAATTTTCGCGTTAAGATGAAAATCTCTGAGAAATTGTATAAAAATTGACATCTGGCTTATTTTGATATTCTTCCATCCATCTGATTGAAATCTTTAAAACATGTTTCAAGGGCCAAAATGGGAAGCGACCTTCACAGAAAGCGGTGTTTCGGTAGGCCTACTCTTGTATCATCCGTATATATATATATATATATATATATATATATATATATATATATATATATATATGGCCTTACGATGTGGTAGGCTTGGGATCCTTTTGTCTTGAGATCACAGGCCAGCCCATTTTAGCCCAGAAGCGTGTTTGAAGGATTTCAACCATACGGATGGGAAGATAAATTGAAAAATATCTTTGAACATGTCGATTTTAAATGATTTGGTTCTAGTTTGGTCCTCACTTAATGGCTAGCTTATTTTTAGATGATGCTTTAAGTAGATGCGGTTGGAAATCAGCTAACATCTTTCAGAAAATGGAAGGCGGTAGGATCAAGCGGATGATCCGGCCGGCTGATCATTAGAACCCCTATATATATATATATATATATATATATATATATATATATATATAAGGATGGTACTCACTTGCGACCATTAAGCTCTATCTATACCCTATAAAATTTGGGCTTCTGGCCACTTGGGACCCGGCCCAATATATATATATATATATATATATATATATATATATATATAAATTCTCTCTGGTTTAATATTTAAGTTAAATTAAAAAGAGTTAATAAGAAACAAAATAAATAAATAAACAATAACGACTTGGTATAAGGAAGCGCGTATCAGTCGTTTTAATTATCAGAAATATCGAAAAGCCCAAAAATTCAAACCTGATTTACAAGTCAACACGGCCACCGACCACGTGGGCTTTGTCTTCTTCAACGCATCAAGATGCGTGTGCTGAGATGAACTCGGTCTCACGTGCGCCCCCGATTGGATTCCAAGAAGCCACGCATTTCCCGCCGGAAAAGCAGATCGCTTCGCACGTGCCACCGGCGTCAAGCTCAAGCAACGACCCCCGAACTCCAACATCTCATTTATTAACCAATCAAATGTATCAATGCTTCTCCATTTATTAAATTTTTTCCCCAATTCAATACTTCTTTAATTTAATCCAGAAAATTGCATTTCATGACAATTAATGCTAATTATACTTATTTTCTATTTAATTTTACATGAATTAAATATTATTCCATTTGATAATCTCTCTCTCTCTAACCAAGTATTAATTGTAATTAAATATAGAGCACTTGGCAATACAATTCATACAATTTGATAGCTTATGTCACTCTCTCTCTATACCTAATTAGACTGATGTTAGGAGACAGATTAAACTAAATACCTTTTTAATGAAGTCAACTAGTTTATAAATTGATTCAAATGGGGTTTTTCACTAGTTGATTAGTAGTTTAAGAACAGTTCACATAATAAGAACAAAATAAGTAAATGCATATCTATGACTTTATTAGTCCACTCTCTCTAGATGAGAGAAAAGGCTGGCAGTGCAATTAAGTTGGCATGGACCATGGAATGTGAGCTTCTTCAATTTGTTAACGTGAAACAAAGGATTTCTTTATCCTCCTCTCCTCTCTTTCAAATACCTAACCCTAACCCTAACCTAACAAGAGACTACTCCACCAGAGAGAGAGAGAGAGGGCCGGGGGAGAGAGAACCACCATGGCCACCATGCTTTCAATCTTTCTAGCTTCTCTTCTAATGGTCAGGACACAAAGCTACATTGCCTTAGCATTGGATGAGCATGATCATGGTTACCATGCAGTTCTCAAGGAGCAATTCCAAAGCCTCAATCCAAGGTCTGGAAGCAGGTTTCTTGCCAATGTTGTGAAGGAGACAGGTGTGACCCTGTTACTAATAATGTTTGTTCTGGACTCCCTGCCAAGGACAATACTCAGCTCCTGAACTGCTGCAAGAACCACTGCCGGAACATACTCTCCGACCGGAACAACTGCGGCGCATGCAGTAACAAATGCGGCGGACAACTCTGCTGCAATGGGAAATGCACAGCCGTGGCCTATGATGTCGGTAACTGTGGCGAATGTGGCAATGTCTGCAAACCCGGAGTTCGGTGTGAGTATGGGAGCTGTGGCTATGCATGAGTTTAATTTATTTATTTATAGTCAGAGTCTGCGCGCATGAGTTGTAGATGATGATGGTGATACTGCATTGCATGGAGGGATTGATCATGATTTGATGGATAGAAGTTCGCTATCCTGATAGGTAGGAGTAATTGGTCTGTTCTATAATTTCTCTACCATTAATTTCTTCCCAATTAATATTGATGGTGGTGATGGTGGGGTGGTATACGTACAATGAGTATGTAAACATGTTTTGTTGGTTGATCTTTCTCTGAATAATAAGTTTGGTGTCAAAGCATGCATGCATGTCTCTTGAGGACTTTAATTTGCATTGGTTTCAATCCAATTTTGCATTCAAAGATCTATTTTTAATTACTCTTGAATAGGAAGCATGAAAATTAGGTACTGTGTGAAAGAGAAAAGAGCATGTCTTAATTGGCATGCATGTGAGTTTTTGTTTCATGTCTGGTTGAAGTTTGACATGGCAAAATGAGTTAATAAAACTGGAGTGTCATGAAAGTCAATCTGACAACAAGAGCTAGAGTAATCAAGTATTGATTATATATATATATATATATAAACTCAACTTGTATATATATATATATGATCTATACTGCCATGCATGATAGCATGAATAATCAGTTGGCCATGAGGGAGAAGCAACCACCAAGGAACAAGAATGCTCTCACAATTTGGAAATCATGAAATATTTAAAACTTGGTTAAATGAGAATGAAAAAAGAAAACAAAGTTATCAAATAAAATACTCTTATGTAACGAGGAAGACTATAAAGAAGAGGTTGAAATTTGAGGAAAGAAGGAAGACGAAAGAAGAAGAGCTAAATAACCCAAAACATGACTTTTGAGCATCAATTTTTATTCCATATTCAGATGACAAAGCAACCTAGTTATATAGGTTTACAATGTTAATTCAGATCATGTAGATAAGATCTTATAATGTTCATTCAAATCATGTAGATAAAATCTCACTAATTTCTGAACTAAATAACAAATTGAGTAATAGATAAGATCTCACTAATAGATAAATCTCACAAATTAAAAACTGAATAACAATTAAATTGACTAAATTTAGTTTTGAATTATTCTCCAACACACTCCCTTAATTCAAAACACATAAAATAAAAATAATTCAGATTTGGTAGAGTACATCTCTCTGAACGGAGAACATCTCTCCAAGCTAGAAACTTTATGGAGCACTTCTCTCCAAAAACTTCATGGAGCACTTTTCTCCATACTTCTAAAAATTTGTGAAGCACTTCTCTCTACTAATGATGCACTTCTCATCACAATCAACACTTTCAAAACACAATTTTGACATTACTCTTCTTTTACCAAACAGACCGAATCATCTGCTCATACACCTTAGGATGCGCCTCAATGATGGTGTGCTTACGTTTGGCATATTCTTTGAATGGCCTCATCGACAAGCCCCATTCCAAAACCGCACACACCGTCTTTGCGTGGGCCTCCATCGGCCAGTACCTCTCCCATGCCATCATCACGCCTTCCTAATATTCACTCCACGGGTCTTTCAAGAATCTATATGGTTTTGATACCATGTTGAATTTTGGGATACCCTACATTCCACAAGTAGTGATATTGTAAAGCTTTGGGCCGAAGCCCTCACGGTTTTGTTAATGGGCTTAACCTAAAAGGACTCACTACTATGGAATGTGTTCCCACTTATATGCCCCTCTCACTTTTCTCTCATATCCAATTGGGACTATAGTTTTTACTTTCCAGCGAAGATGTATAACCAAAGAACCATTGAATTACAGCGGTTATCTAGGGTCCGTGTGTTGGGTAATTCACTTTGTGAGCAAAGCACCCGAGGTTTGAGTCTCGGTCTTCTTAGCGAAAAGAAGCGGTTTGGGCAATTCACTTGGTGAGCTTGACAAAGCTCCCAAGTTGAGTCCCCATCTCTATGCGTCCAAAGTGAGGGGTCAAGGGTGCTTTCGCCACCTAAAGAATACTTATGACAAGCCCTGCAGGGAGGTCTTTTGACATATGTCAAAAAAAATAATAATAATAATAATAAAGAAGATGTATACTTCACCGGTTCAGCCTAATTCTCCCTTTTTTACTGTGATAGATCCCTACTCATGAATTTGATCTTATTTCACTTTCGTGATAAAAATATAAATTAACTAATTTATATCGTTGTTAGTTAGTTGAGGGGTTGTGTGACTTCTAAAATGGTGGTCTCTCAGCAGAAACATACAAGAACACACACGCCATTGGTAATCCAATTCGGCTACTTCCAAACCTACGTTTGGGGGGCAAGCCCGAAGATAACAATCCACGAAAAGAGGAGTTAAAACATGAATATAACCACTTGTCACTTGTCACTCACATTCACATAAATACAAGCACCCTCTCAAGATTGACCCGATCGATGACCACTCCAATTCATACACTAGGGTCTCACTCGGTGGCTCATCCTAAATCCTCAAAACATGGTCTTATATAGATGTCTCCGCGTCCCTAAAATATTACCTATCTCTTTTTAGAATTCCGAATTCAGTAGAAAACTAATTTTGACACCTTATAAAAATAGTAGATTTGAAACTTACATTTATAACCAAGCTTGCAACTTGACCCATTGCTTGACTCTAATTGAGAGCTGCGACCTCCGTTACACCACGACTTGAAGACACCTCCAAATCGGGCCCTCGATTTTTATGCGAAGTCGAACATTGTGCATAATAGAATGATTAATCAGTTGGCGATGAGGGAGAAGCAACCACCAAGGAATAAGAATGCTATCACAATTTGGAAATCATGAAATATTTAAAACTTGGTTAAATGAGAATGAAAAAAAAAAAAACAAAGTTATCAAATAAAACACTCTTATGTAACGAGGAAGACTATAAAGAAGATGTATACTTCCTTGGTTCCTCCTATTTCTCCCTTTTTTTTTTTAGTACAGATCCCTACTCATGAATTTGATCTTGTTTCACTAGTAATAAAATAAATAAATTAATTAATTTATGTACATGTCCATGAATTAGGTGTTTTTATATTTCTTCATCTCTCTCTCTCTCTCTCTCTCACACACACACATTCTAGATCAAAATATGATATATTTCCTCTGCCAAATTTATTAACAAAAAAGCTTGTGCTTTGAAAATTAATGAGCTTGAAATCAATTAAAAAAAATTAGCATCTCATAGATCTTCGTTGAGCTTATAAGAACAGATCAGAAAAGCGTTTAACATTTTTTAACCGAAAACAAACAATATATACCACACAGCTAGTCTTTTTGTTTGTCATGGTATATATGATGATTCTGATCCGTATCGATTGCTCCAATCCAAACCTTTATGGCCTTATGCAGATATGAATAGAAACAAAAACAGCAAACATAAATATAAGATATGTTTATTAATCAATGGAGAAATTGATTTGTATATATATATCTAATTTCCCTTTAATCAGCAATTAATCAATTCCAATCTGTCTGTCATGGGCTTCAGAGATTTTAATCTTAATTCGAAACTCAAGATCTTCCTTTAGACTACTCTAAACAGTATGGATTGTTCTAACAGATAATATATATGGATCCCCCAAAGAGTATACACTAATAATTAAGAACATTAATATTTGAACAACCATGTCTCATTGTTTTACATCTCCAAATGGACGTAGCACCCTACCATCAATATTACAAAAGGCTTGGGTGTTATTGAATTCTGAATTCTTAGAACAAAGGATATATATATAAAACCCTAAATGCATGCATGCAGTAGACATACTGATCATGATGATTAGTTCGATCACATCAAACCAGGGATAACCACCTTCTTCAGTCTCTCCGCAACTTTACCAGCTTCAAAACCACGTCCAGTACTGTCTACAACCTAATCAAATCAGGTGAACATTAAGATCAAGAAACATGAGCTACATGCAATAAAAGTATATACAATTAGAAAATTAAGATCTTGATGAATAATTATATAGGTTACCGAACAATGTATTGTGCTGAAAAACAATGCGCCGGAGATGAAGTTAGCAGCCATGACCTCGGTCCCTGCCTCTTCGAGGACCTGGAGAGCTTTGCAGAAGGCAGAAAAACCACTCCGGTGGCTGAGAAGAAACACCAGAAATCCAGATCCCATGTCTTGAACCTCTACTCCAATTTTCAGATTACTGATTTGCTGCTGGATTGTTCCTTCAAACCCTACCAAACGTTGTCTCTTCTCCTTCATCTTCTCCACCCTCAAATGAAGCTCTTTTATATACTTTGCAGCTTCATCCAATCGGTCCGGCATCGGCATCACCTCCTGTTTGATCATAATTAAGAACAACTTAAATTTATCACGGTATGCATGGTGCATGCATGCTTAATTAATATTTTATGTATATATATAAACAAATTAACCTTGGGGTTTGGTGTGTTAGGGAGGAGGGAATCAAGCTTGGATAAGAGAAGCTTCATGTGGGTCCTCCTGTTCTTCTCCACTGTCTTTCTGTATCAAGCTTTGGGTGCAGCTTTGGAGCTCTTCATCTTTCCCTCTCTCTCTCAATGATCAAATAGACGAAGTTGGGGTTTGTAAGGGATGAACTTGGTACTACGGGTTGGTAATTAAGGGATGAACTTGGTACTCATTCAGTTATATATGAGTGAGAGTTTGGAGTGCAATTTACTTTTGGAACAGTTGACACGGAGTCAAGGAAGTGGAAAGCCGTGATAATTGACTTCGTGTGTGCTTTTTTTTATTTTTTTATACAATAAAACACAGTGTAAAAGAATGAGAGGGGCCAGAAGGGCCAATTGAATTACAGTGATATCTCGATTCAGTATATTTGGGTAATTCGAGTTGATAAGCAAAACTTCGGATTCGAGTCAGCTTGGGAAGTAATTGAAGTAATTATTTCGGTGGTATGAAAATTTCTCGTATTAGAACGGCCTCAGCGTATATTTTGTAGCGCAGCGGTAAAGGGGTCGAGGGTGTTAGATGCGTTTGATATCACAGCCCTTGGCGTCTCTTTCAATGAGGGAGTTTATCCCACTTGTGTCAAAAAATAAAAAATCACGAGGAAGACATTTCTTACTTTTTTTTAAACATGTACAGCATTATGTCACATGTGTGGATTGAATTATCAACATCTCCTCGTGAGAAAAAAAATAAATTAATCAACTTTCTTTTTAAAATTGATGAATACATCTCTAATAACTTTCTGTATTTATATAATTATATATTTATTCAATTTTTTAAACTACTTCAAGTATATCTTTTGTTAATCCATATAATACGGAAGATTTATGGAAATTATATACAAAAATTGCATGAAATCAACTATGTTTTGATGCTAAAGACCAGCTGTGATTTTCTTTGAAAGTGCTGGGAAATGAGGATTAAGTGGGTGGTTGGAAAATTCATCATTGGGTTTGAGGACGCGGATGTTTGAACATTGAATATTAATAAGCTTTTTTATGTGGTGTGTTCTTATTGGAGAAGTAATTGGTGATGCCATTGGGATATATATAATGATGCCCAATTGCCCACTAATGAAGACAATAAGATGATTTTGATTGGATGCACTTTAAAGTTAGGTTTTCAACTTTTAATTTGTTCTCCCTTTTACAAGTCTTGGGTAGCCTTTAATTAATTTGTTTACCTTTTGTCTTAGTAGACTTTAATTGCCATGCAATAATTTTCTATGAAAATGAATATTAAGGGGCTGTTTGATTATCCGCATTTTAAATTACAGTGTAAGTGAAATCACATGTAAATAAAATTACTGCATTTTAATTTACATCAAAGGTTGTTTGGTTCTTTGTAAATGAAAATGCTGCATTTACTCTTCAACAGTTTGGTTTTATGTAAGTTGAGGGATACAGTTACCTTGTAAAGTAAGTGGTGAGATTACCACTATTATCCAATTTTTTATATTTAATATTTTTATTTAAAATCTTATTTTCAATATACACAATTCAACATACATTCATCCTCGACTTAAGTATATATCTACTAAATTTAAGAATTCACATACATTCATCCTAAAAAATACTTGAGAGAGCCTTTGTGATGACAAGCTTTGCTCACCATACATTTTTGGTGAATCTCACCATACATTACAAACCAAGAATTCAAAGGAATGGAGGATTTTAAAGACCAGTTCAATTTCGCTATAAGACTGTCCTTTTGGAACCAGATTTTTCTGCATACATTTCTTGATTGTCCTTTAAAATTAGTCTCTTGCCAACCTTCATCAGAGGATACTTCAGGAGAAAATTGATAGACTTGTTCTTGTTGGTCATTCATTTGCATCATCACTACCTTTCAAATTTTCTTGGTGATGTTCTACAATTTTTTCCCTCTTCTTTTAGATCCCTCTTTCTTTGTCTTGAGTGGATGAGTACTGCGAATCATGTTGATAATCATGCAAATGTGATGGACTTCATTTGACTCGACTTATTAAAGCTTTGCCACAAATACAAAACATAGAAAGTCAATTGAGATTAAAGGAATAGAACATATACAAAAAAATTCAAAGGAACGCATCAAAGTTGCAGTTCACAACCACAATTTGGGGCAGGCTTTGGCTCAAACAAAATCAGGTTGATTCATTTTTTTGGGAAGATTTTGAACAGTGAAGCAAAAGATATGAATTTTTCATAAATCAGTCACTTTGAATCCATGTTTTCCCTTCAAAAACATCAATGGCAACCAAGACCTACTTGTGGCATCCAATTTTTTCAAGTTTGTTAACTAGTTTGCCAAAACTCAAAAATTCAATTGCTCACATTTTATTTGGCATATGCCCCCACAAAAACTTCACCAAATCATTGGGCTGTATCACTTCAAACTACTAGAATCTCTAAGGTGTAGCTCTCCACAATGATATACATATTCTTCCAATTGAGTTGGCTCCCAAAATTATTCAAGAATAAAAGAAAATATAAACACAGCATCCTAAGATCAACTCCTTATGGTTTCTTTCAATTTTCATATACTTTGGTTCATCCTTTTTACATCCAAACCCGAAAGGGAGAGGAACATTTACATTCTTCATTTTCCTCTCAAGTTCACCATCCATTATTACTC